>JAOXYD010206936.1:0-20930 GCA_028565735.1 Pinacopodium congolense
TTTACGAATGCATGTTATATCTTACCCAAAAAAAAAAAAAAAAAAAAAGAAGCTCTAATAAATTATTATGAGCTGGTATGTTTTCGTAAATTTTAAGATATAAATGGGTAGGCTAAAACTGTGGATAAAATGATGACCCACCCACCAATAACGTTAAAAAGTCCAGACGATAGTAGGTTGCACAAAGCAGGAACCAACAAGAAGCTGTTGGCTCTATCCTTTCATCAGAATCTACTCTTTTTGCTGGCGGAACATACAACTGTGAAAAGTTGGAAACTTCAGTCTTTAGATTGAAATTGCTTGTCTAATTTTCAAGGTTACAAAATTCATAAATCATGAAATTAGTGCTGGACTTGTAATATGGCATGCAAGACTAGTCAATAGATAGTTAAATAAAACGATAATGTTTATCAAAATACCACATAAGGACCTGTTCAACAACTCATATTCATTCATATCATTTTGATTAATCTTTTAAATCTATATACCTAGATATTTAGCATGTTGTTATGAATAAGATCCAAAGTTGTGAATTTTAACTATATTAGTACCATTGTAATGTTATAAGTACAATTTGTTCCACCATTAAAATTTATTTTATTTATCATAATTGTGCTCATATTATTCATATTGCAATTGCATGATACTAACTGTAATCCCTCATAATTTAGAACTCTATTCGAGGTATACAAAATTGAGAAAACATAATTTTCTTGCAACCCAAACTTTTGAAAATGACTTCAATATTATTGAATTCCAATGTATGATGATAAGCATATCATAAAATTTTTATTTATGATGTTAATACAAAAAATTTAGCACATGATTTGTCTTCCAAAATCATTGTTTAGCACCCTCACCACTTAATCTCTACAGCAGACAATATCATAAAAGATTCCTTAGTATAAAAGGTCACAAAATCTATTTTATTGTGTGCAGTTTGAAGCAATATATAGGATAATATCCTTTTATATTAATAATTAAGGAGTTTCCTGGTTGCTGACCTACATCATACCCTTAATCTCATTTGTGGGCACCAAACGAGAAGGTACGGACTTCAAATAAGTTGTTGCTCCTTTATGACTTTTCTTGTACGCCAAGCGTCCTTAACAGATCATTATGCCCTTCATTTTGCACTTTTGTTGGGCGTTGGAATGTTTGAACTGATTACAACGGTTGAGTAGTAATCATCAACTAATACACTTGTGAACAAAAGATTAAATCCAAGGTGTCATGTTATATATATATATATATATTGTAACCGATTGGAGAAGATGATATCAACACTTGATATACCAATAGAAATACGTAATTATCCCAACAACTAGTCATACTCAAATTTGTAATGTAGTTTATCATGTGATGTTTTTCAGATTTGGTGCAATTCCAGCTTCGAATGCCAGGCTTTCCAAGCTGTCGGCTCTCAAAATGCCCCCATCATTGGTTACTGGTGTCTGGTTGTTTCCAACCTTTTGGATGTCTGGACCTTTAAATTCTCTAATATGACTTCGGCCCCATCTATTTCTAGTTGACCCCAGTTGCCAAATGTGAGAAATCCAAATGCAAGGTCTACCAGAAGATTCACGTGTCTGAGATGGGATCTATGTGAAGTTTGGTTTGTATATATAAAATTGATCCATCTTGGTTAAAATGATGGGACCTATAAATTTGTTTTACATTTTAGTCTTCATAAAAAGATGATCGAAGTTGTATTATTTGTTCACCTGCTACTTTCTTTAGATTGTGACATTATCATTTCTTATTCACCAGCGCTGATGTGTATCCATTCCAGGACATGATTAGTTAAATCATAAATTTTAATAACAATCTCTTGATATGTACACCATCAACAAATATCTTGTGGTTTATAGAGTTACTTTGAATGTTATGCAACAACATGTTGTCTAGTTCCACGTTGACAAGGATTGAGGGGTTTAGCCTTTGCTTTTTGTCCTAAACCCTGAGAAGTGGGACTACGTGACGTACTATTCCTCTCCCTTTTTAAGCCTAAATTGAAATTTTGGTCAACTTGTGAATCAATTTACCCGAGTTAAAAGTAGATTACTTTTCTAATATTGTATAATAAAATTAATAACAGTTTCCCTTTAATGCATACTAAATATTGATATTTTGTTATTACAAATTATATTTATACGAGAGAACAAAAAAAGAGAATTATGTCTACATATATGTATATAAGGATCCTTTTCTCTTTTGACTCATTAGGCCCAATAATTAATTAGCTTAAAACTCTCTCGTCAACCACCCAACGAGGTGTCTACAGTTACGTTGTTTTCCATTGTATTAAGCAATTAAAGCTGCTGGTCTCGAATTTAGGGAGACCAGAAAGAGCAGCCACCACAAACACATTTTTCAAGATACCCCTTTTAACATGTTTGAGTTGGTTTCTGAGGAACTTATGCGGCTGGTCTGGAATGACCCTCAAGCAATTTATATGGTTTTTGCGGCCAGTCTTGAAATGATCCTTAAGCAATTTATGGTTTTTGGATTTACCCAAGGCCTAAAATTTTATATATGAATTCTTGTAAAATCAAATGAATTGGGCCAATGTCTTGTGGGATATAGACCAGGAAAGGGCCGATGCTTTTTACATGTCTTTAATAATAATGGTCAAGTAGGCGTAGTTAAATTGTGATCGGCCTTTTTAATAATGGATGTGAAACTTTTCCTGTAATCGAGAGGAGGACTTTTGAATATTCCTTATTCCTGAGTTTCCACGAAACCTACTGTTCACAACTTTGAGACTAATGAATTAAATTCCAAGAGAAAAATTAGATGTTCAATCTTTGGTTGCTTTAAAACTAAATACTCAATTTTTTGGTGGCCATAAATATATAATTTTATAAATAATTGAGGGGTAAAAAGATAAATGTAATAAAGATAAAATCGTAAATTTATAAATATGTAGAGTATTAAAAAGTAAATGTAATAAAGATAAAATCATAAATTTATAAATGTGTGGAGGATAAGAATATAAATGTATGTTAAAAAATATATAAATTAACATATATACCCTTAAATAAGGACAAAAATAAAGAAAAGAACAAAAAAAAATTCATACATTAGGTTACGTCTTAATTTCAATTACCAAGCACTCGCAATCCTCACATACAACCTAATTATTGATTATCTTTTAAAAGTTTTCAATTCATCAATTAATTTTTTGAGATTTTTTCATTTCAGTGTTCAATTTTTAAAGTATTTTAATTTAATGACTAAACTTTTAAAACTTGTTTAACTTAGATAAAAAAATTGACTTTATTAATTTTTTATTGATACAATTAAAAAATGGACTAAAAAAAGTCACGTCTAAAATTATGCCAATGACGCTATAAGTATACAGAAATATGACAACTTGGCTCTAAAGTGTTTTCTTTATGCTGTGCCATTTATATAAGCTTTGTTTTTTTAACTTAACTATGTCCTTTTTATTTTAAAATAATAAATTGAAATGTTATTTAATTTAAAAATGAAACAAATATTATTATAAAAAATTCTCAATCATATCAATAGGTACCAACTACAGAACTAATAAAATAATTACAAATAATTATTTGCAATCAGACATGATAAAATACATGTAAACATAAATTAATGAATTACGAGTCCATTATAATATGATAAATTTATGAGTAAATAGAAATTCAAAATTTTAAAAAATTGAGACGCACTAATTATATCTTGAAAAAGAATAATTAAGGATTCTAGGATATCTTTTTATATATCCAATTTCATTGTAAAAAAGATCTAAATAATTAAAATATAATGCATGCAATAATCTAATTAATAAAGTCCAATGTTTAAAATTTTATTAATATCATTATTTAAAAGTGCTAGTTTAAATTTTAATTATCTTATTCTATAATATTAAATGAATATTTATAACTAATTTGGTTAGTAACTAATTTAAAAGAAAAGGAAACAATTCAAATAAGTGATTACTTTGTTTACTCATTCCTTTTCATGAGGATAATACTTTCCAAATCATCTTTTATTACTTGTTAAATGTAAACCTTATGAAAAAAGCGTTAAATAATTAAAATTTGATGCATATAAAAAATTAATTAACAAAATCTAATGCCTAAATTTCTATTGATATTATTTTTTAATAGTGTTGGTTTTAATTTTTTATTGTATTTTTCTGTAATGAATCCTTGTTTTTAAATCATGAAATCAAATTTGTCATCATTGATTATGTTGAAAAATATTTACATGGTCAAACTATCTTCCATGGACACAAAAAATCATGTTATAAAAAGATATTATTTATCTATTCACTTTATGCATTAATAATTTCATTAATAACATAATTATGCAATTAAAAAATATTTTTAGAATCATATGATTTAATCACAAAGCCTATGAACAAATGATGTTAATAGTTGAATCATGAGTTTTAAATATATTAGGTTTAGTTCTTTGCTTAGTTCTAATTTATTCATTTATCAAATAATTTATTTATAATATGTGATTTATGTAGTGTTATATATAACCTAATAATTTATCCAATGTAAGATGAAAAATTCACAATTAAATTTTTTGTTATCTCTCACGACATTCTTATATTCAATAAAATACTTTTAAAATAAAGACATGATATACTTTTATTTAGATTGATCAAACATGTACAATCAAATATTCATTAAAATTTTTTGTACTTATTTTTGTTGTCTTCCCTATATTTTTATTAAGTTATATGTTAAAAACTTTGACAAAAGATGAGATAGTTAAAATCAAGTCATATGTACTATTTTTGTAAAAAATTAATATAAAAACTAATATAAAAATAATAAGGAAAAAATATAAAAGATGATGTCATATGTAGTCCACGCATTTCTCATGTAAATATGTCAACACTCTACCAACTCCCAAGGCTATATTGTATCTTATTTTACAATTTAGGAAACTTCACTCATTTTCCTTAAGGAAGAGATGGGAGTTAAGAGACCCATTTGGCATGTAATTATATATTAACAACTTTTGGTGCCTATAGAGTAGAACTTGACATGTTAAATTGTCTGAATTATGGTGACTTTAGTGCAGGATTGATTCTCTCTTTGGCTAATACTTTCAATATTCTTCATATTTATCATAATTGAAACTGACAACACCCCATTGAAAATAAAACCAAAAACTCCTCCCCTCAAATTTCTTTGAGAAACTTTTAGGTAGCATTTTACAAATCTCGGTATATAAATTTCATTAGAGAGCCCTCCACTATTTGCCTTGTGATTAATGTTTTAATCCTTCTTAAGACAATGAAGACAAGAAGGCCACGTATAGCTATGAGTGATATTAAACCAAAAACTTCACCTATTATGATCCTTTAATGAGCTTGAAACTTGAAAACTCAGATGCTGTAAGCTTGATGTAGAAGGTTATTCTTCTAAAATTACCATCTTGTGGATCCAATAGATCTTTAAAATAAAATGAACACTGATTTATGTCATAAACATAAGTAGTTCACCAGTAGTTTCTTAAGTAGGTTGATTAACATTTCTAAAAAATGCTAATGGTATTTGTATTTAGATCCTAATTTAATTTCTTGTTTAGCATTTCTAAGAATTTGTCATGATTCCTATTGATAATAGTAGAATTTTTGACATTGCAGACTAGTACACATTATACAACCTCTAGATAAACCTTAAGATCCCATCTAATTCTTTAACTTCGGCTCAAAACTAGTCAAACAAAAGCAAAAGAGTTAAAATTTTCCATTATAACTCCCAAATGTCCCATAGTAATAATAAACCTCACATTGCACTCTTATCTAATTCTAAAAAAGATTATGTTTTCTGGATGTTCCTAGTCATGATAATTGCTAAATCTACCCACCAACATCTATAAAATATTGGGAAAGGATAAAATCATTATACATAGACTAAGTGAAGTACCTTCCTTATCTTCATTAGTATAGTTGAAGTTATAGATATAATTCAATCTCATTGTAGGAACTAAGCTGAAGATAGGCTCATTACAAACTCCACTTATCCAAAATTGTTCGGTGTAACTCCATATAGTAAAATATTAGTTAATTCCATTAGGATCTAATTCAAGAGTGAATAGATTTGGTGAAGGATCTTCTCTATTTTTCTAACAAGTCTTTTATAGTCTTATAAGTTTTAATAAAATAAAATTCAAAATCTCAAATCAAACAATACAAAGACTACTAATAGACAAGTGCACTTATCATTTCACAGTATAGCTAATATGAGTCCAGATTATCATCCCATATGGATTGAAAACAGACTACTAGTAATCTCCTTCTCTTTATTATTTGACCTATCCAAATTTGATGATTAATTTGATAATTAATTAAAATAACCTAAGTAACTAATTCCAAACAAAATTCAATAGATGAAGAATGAAATTGATGAAGTTAGGATCTAAATGGTTAATCCCCTAAGACATATATATGTTCATTGTTTAACTTTAATTTAATGTTTTATCAAGAATGAAATTGATGAAGTTGTACTCTCTTTCGAGTTATATAATTTTTATCCTCTTGATTGGTTAACTAGAATCTCTTCTTAATTAACATCTCAATTAGAAGCATTATTGTGATATATAAAACCTATTATTTTTGCTATATTAACACCTGATATGAAAATCTTATGTAAGTCTATCTCTTTATCTCTATGTAAGACTCATTACCTATGGATTGATATATACATATAATTGATCTCTTGATCTAGAAAAATGAAATCAAATATTGAATTGGCACTTAACATTCGCATAGAAATCAAAACCAATCCATTATATCCATTGATAAATCTAAGCCAAAAATTTGGAAATTCATACATTGAATAAAAGAAAGAATAACTAACACTACATCTTAGGGCTCATAATATCTAGATCCTATGTGAATTTATTTCCTAAACATATTAAAATAAATAACAAGAATTAATGAAGAATAAGAAATTGGAAAGCTCATTCTCATGGTGCTTTAATCCTTGAATCCTTAATGACTATTATAGGAAATCAATCTTGATATTCAAATCTTAATGTTTTAATTTAATTATACTCCCTTAATTTGCTTTAAATTTAGGTAAAAGTGGCTTCAAAATGGCTCTTTTCTCTTGGTGGTGGATTTAGGCTTAAAAATATTAGAGGTTGTGATGAAAACCTAATTTTCTGCTTGTTAGGGGTTAAATTTATAGTATTTTTGGATGTTATTTGATTTTACTTTAACCCTAGTTTAGTGCTTAAATGTTCCATTTATGTGTTATTATGTTTACTTTGCATTAAAGAGCTTAAACATGAAGATTGGAGTCAAAATATGAAAGTTGTGTAAAAAGTCAACTCAAAGTCAACCTATAACGACCCCCTATGCAGCTTGCCGTTATACTACTGTAGACCACCGTTGAAGGGGTCATTGCTTAAGCAAGATTTAGCCTAATTATCCCATGTCCTAGGTCATAGTCATGGGACTTTATTTAAGATGACTAGTATAATTATGGCTAGAGTCACGGTAATGAAATTTCTGGATAATTTTACTCCTTTTGTGTCTTCTCCTGGTAATTTCCATGGTTTGTGTCATGGTTGTGTGATAAGGTTTGAAACTCATTGACTAGACGCTTTTCTTCATCTTTTTGTCCCACTAATTATCCAAAACCTTTTATGCATCAAATTGATCACCAAGACCTATAAAAACATTCATTCTTATTAAAACCATCACGAGAAATATCATAATCCAAATTTAACATAATTAAGCATAAAATTCACCCGCCTCAAACCTAGGATTATGACTATGAAATCATGCCTCATATATGTATAAAATGAGTACTATCAAATACCCTTACTTGTCCTCAAGTAAAAACTTAGACATCTTACTCAAAACAATTCTAATTAAAAGATGAAAGTTAATTAAGTACAAAAAATTGCAAATCAATGTAATTGATTTAGCTTATACATCCTGACTCCATTGTGACCATTTTTTTTCATCACATAGAAACAGATAGTTAGTAAAATGCAACCCTTTATATATAGTATTAGACATATAAGTAATTTTATACAAATTATCACACAAATTCAATCAAGAGTGTATAAAAGAAATAATAAAAATTAAATTAGCATTTTTTTAGACGTTACATAGGCTTTAGACACGAGGGAGAATACCTTGTTATGAATGACCCACAGTTACTTATTTAAGTTAGTCTTTTATGCTTGTTTAAGATATCAACTAACCATTTGAGGTAAAGGTGAATGCCTTATCATAAATGCCCTTGGTTACTCAGTTAGATCACACACACACACACACACACACACACACACACACACACATACACACACATATGTCCTTAGAAACTCAATATTATACAAAGGGCTACTAAAAATGTAGGTAATTCACAAAAAATAGAAATAAAAAGAAACGAAAAGTTTAGGGGTTAGAAGTTAATTAAGAGCCATTCAATATTCATTAAAATGAATTCATCAATTGCGTTATAATACAATAATTAAACTTAATTAATAATAAAAATCATCTTAACTGAAATATCCTAATTAATTGCTCTTGGATTCCTATAAATTCAAGTGTGTATAGTATAATAAAAAATAAGTTTATTCCCCCCCCAAACAATTAAATCAAATTATCTTTAATTTGAAGGTTAGAAAGTCAAAATAAAACACACAAAGTATGAGAGACGTAAGAGAATAGTACTCCCTCTAAATATAAATTCATATGCAGGCAAATTTGAGATCATTCCATTCTATGTGATTTAAATGCTTAGAGAAAAGAAATCAAAGCTTATTTCCATTCCTGAATATCATCATTAAGTACAAGTTTTCTCAAAAAGTTAAATCTAGAGTGATAAAATGACATAAAAATGAAATAAAAAGATCATAAAGAGAAATCCTACAAATGAAAATGTTTGGAATATCCCTAATAAAATTAAAATAAAGAAAATAAAATAAAATGAAAGTGAATAAAATAAAAGAAAATCAAACATAGTTGCTCAGTCTAACTCCATCAAGTATTATTGAAGTTAGTTTATAAAGGGTGATGAAATTTCATGAATTGCCTCCACATTGCTTGCTACTCCTCCCATATAGCTTCATCTTGAGAAAAATAGGATGACAGCTTTGCATACATGGAATGTACATAAGCACTGAGTTGATCAATCTTAGTAGCTAATGAGGAGTCCTCGCTTATAGTGGTTTAGACCTCAATGTCCTCTTCATTTTCCATCTTGCTGTTGATGTCTTGTTGGTCTTGAGGTGGCTGAGCTCCCTTAAGCTTGAAATGGGTATTAAGCCTAGTATTAAGTCCCATTTTGATCCACATTGAAGCATCCAATGGCTTTATGGTAATCTGTTGACCTAAATCTAATTGAATTAGTCAAGGTCCCAAATTTTTTTCCAATTTGATATTATAAGAGGACCCACTAAGTGGCCCTATTATCTTCTTTCTTTGATGCCTAAAGTGATGAGCTAAAGAAGCCCCTAGGTTAAACCTTACCCCGTGTACCATGCACTATAAATGTATTAGATTACCTTGGTTCACCTCCCAAGACTCTCATACCTACCCCCATTTATATAAGTGATCAATCTATGTATGATCCTAAGCATCAGGGTTTTTTACTTTGTTGCTCTTGGTGAAACCTGCCTGATAATTACCTTTTACTATCTCAGCCCAAAAAATTGAGGCTTCAAAATTATTTTTGAATTTTACTCAAGCCTCCCTAGTTAATAGAATGTTTCTCTCTTCTTAACCTTTCATACATAAGGAAATACTATAGTTCGAACAAGACATTAAAAAATATTTGCCATCTAATTGGAACTCCGCTATGTCATCATCCTTTGTTTTTAAAAAATAATTCTTAAAGTTGAAAGTAACCAAAAATTCTCACAACAAAATTTCATAACTTTGCTTCTTTATTTCCACAAGTAGATCCTGACCTCTTGACCTTAGGTAGTATCTAACGGTCTCTATTACTCTCAATTTTTCCAAATCTTAAAAAACCAAGTACTTGTCAGGTTTTATCCTAAGCTTTTTGAGTGCTTTGAACTTGGGTAATCTTTCAGGCTACTGAATTAATCAATGCTCCTAGACGAGGAGGCTTCATTCCTATGTGCCAAATTCTTATGTCTAGGCATGATTTTCTACAATAAATGCTAAGATAAGTATAAATAACCATATTTATGCCTAAAACCCATAATCCTTAAGCCATAAAATAATTTATAATCACTATAATAAAAACGCAATATGTAGTTACAATCAAAGTGCCAAATAATATAGTGTGTTCTATAATTGATCAATTCTAGGGTTTAGGAATCATTTAAAATTGTTAACCATCTAACTCAAAGTATAGTACTAGCATGCTAAATTCATCAATAAAGCATAATAAGAAATATAATGTGGTAAAAATGAATTGCAATTAACATGTATACTCCTTTTTAAGCTCCTATGACAATGTCAATTACAAATAAAAGAAACATATGCTATCCTTAATTAGTTCAAGAGAAATGTACATAAATATTAATTTCTTAAACACCCAAAACCATAATTATTAGCAAAATTTGGCTCACAAGAATTTTCGTAGAGTGTTTAGCATTCAACAAGTGGTTTTTAGAAGAAACAAACATCTATAATTGAAAATTAACTTAAGTAGTGTGTTAAAACCACAACTGTTATTAGAACAAAGTAATAAATTTGCATAACACAATACAATTATATGAAAAATAATGCGAATTAACTCATATGTGAATGGGGATGATAAATAAGATCTACTTCATATGCTATATCTTTAAAAATCAACACATAATTTAAAGAATGATGGAAAACACTAAAAATTTTAACCAAAAATCAAACACCCACATTTAAGCCCTAAGTCATAAGAAAAACCTAAATTCTAGTGTATAATGCAAAGAATAGATTACATAACTTGTTAATTTAAATAAAAACTTTTGGACTATTGCATATAAATCACTTTAGGAGGTTGCTTTAAGGTTAGGTAGGTGATAAAAGATGAGAAAATTGAGAGAGAGTTGAAAGATAAGTGCAAAGTTATGGAAAGAATCAGTATAAGGGCTTTAAAACCTATTCCATAACCCCTACGATTTGGGTCACACTATTGGATCATAGCTATGACCTAGGTCATAGATCTCACTAGATCCCAAAGCCCTAAATGTGTCACAGCCATGACTACTTCCATATTGGTAGTGCTTAAAACATACATATTTTAGGCATGATTTAGTTCTTGTTAGTAGAAGTTTTGGAAGCAAATTCATGTGATTTTCATTCATTTTGAGTTAAATTCATTGAATTAGATGTTACTCATGTGATTATCATGTTTTTATCAAATGTCATAGAATTTTTTAGAATAATTTGATGAATTTTGGGGATTGCAAATGGTGTGAACTTAATTTGGGATCTAATAACATCAAGTTAGGAAACTTTACATTAAATTTCAAGGCCATATGACAAGCTATGAAGAGTGTATAAAGAGAAGAGAAAGAAAAACTTAAACAAGCACCAGCTTTAGTACAAGGGGTCTTTGGTGAGATATTATACGTATTTTTGGAGTTGGAATTATGGTGGGATCAATTTGGGGAGCAATAATATCATGTTATTGAGCTTCATAAAAAATTTCAAGGTCAAAGGATGAGTAGAAAAGAATTTATACTGAAAAGACTAAGAGGAGCCTAAAACTAGAAAAGCTAGAGAGGGCCATGCCCTATGGACAAATCCTATGATCAGATCCACGGTTGTCCCTCTGGCTATGAGCTTAGCATGGCTCCTTGGGTATTTAAGCAATTTTAGGATTTTTCTCTCATGTTCTTGATTCCTTTAAGCCTTAGAGCCGCCACTAAGAACCTATAGTTGATTCCTAAGCCATTAAATAAGAATTGGAGCAAGATTGAAAGAGAATTTATTATCAAAACATCAAGAAAGTGAAGATTTAGAGTGGATTTTACAACAACAATCATTAAGCAGTCAAGAGATTCAAGAACCAAACCATGAGCTTCTTCATCCCTTCTCTTTATATAATTTCTGCTATTGTTTTTTTATTGTTTAGGACTTAGTTTTCATGTAGGATTTATATTCTTATGAACCTTAAGATGTAGAATTACATTATTCCTTTAATTTAATGTTAAATTTCTAGATTTATCTTGGACTTGTTTATGGATGCATTTGTTTCTGAATGTTATGAGAACGTAAAATTCAATGCCAATGCTTTGATTATGTATGTCTGGATTGAGAAATTAGATATATGCTTTAGATCACTCTATAAACAACACCTATTACATGGAGACCTAGAGATAGGCTTACATAAGATGTTTGAATTAGGTGTGAACTTAGTCAAAATAATAGGTTCTATATATTGCATTAATGCATTCAATTGGTATCTTGAGAAAAAGAGAACTTTTGCATACTTTATAAATTTGAATAAACTTATATAACTTAAGAGAGAGTGCAGTTTAACTTAGGGAACCTAAGGTCTAAGATAATCTAGAGAATCTGTTAAATCAAGGTTAAGTGATGAATATTAATGCATCTTAGGGGGATTAACTGTTTAAATCTTGAATTCATTATTGATTGTTAATTCTTGTGAGTTTTCCTTGGGTTTGTCTTTAGTTATTTTATTTGTATTTATTTATTTATTTTATTTTCATTAATTAATCAATCAATTAATCACCTATGATTAGTTTAGATAGTAAGGATAGGAATTCTCTAGTAATCAAAGTCGTCGTGGATTTGAAACTTGGATTCACATAAGCTTTACTACTTAGCGATAGGTGCACTTGCCTTTTACGTGTTCGTATTGTTTATTTGTGGTTTTTTGGTTATTCTTATTTAAAACTTAGGCATGTTCGTATACACACTATCACATGTCCTGTGTCACAAATCTCATTAGATACTAAAGCTCCAAACATCTCATAGCCATGACTACTTTAGACATGAAACAAGACGTGGAACACATTGCCTAACCTTATAAACTTGTTATTTTTTCCAATTAATATTTTTTAAAACCTCTCTAATTCATTTTTAAACAAAATTATTCATAATTGGCACAAATTAGCAACCAAATTTGGTACAAAATCCTAATTTGGTACGAAATCCTTATAAACATAAAACACATAATCATATGCAAATGAAATCAAATGAAACATGCTGTAAGGCTATAATTCATTCTTAAACAAAATTACTCATAATTGACACAAATTAGCAACCAAATTTGGTACGAAATCCAAATTTGGTACGAAATCCTAATAAACATAAAACACACAATTATATTCAAACAAAATCAAATGAAACGCTGAAATGTAGCCTTATGGAACAAATTCTAAGAATCAAAGTGAAAAACAATCAAAAGAGATAAGATGAATGCTGGGTTTTCTCCCAACTAGTACTTCTTTAAGGTGTTTTATTTAGACTTTAATGTTATAGAATCTTCATCTTCTTTTTAGTTCCACTATCTACATCTTGTTCTTCATTTCTTTAATGATGTGTCACTACCTTATAGCACTGTACATATTATTGAATTTTGTTTTTTTAACTTACACCCTTCATGCAACTCCATGGAATAAAATCTTGATATACAACTCTTGTTCTATACTCAACAACTTCAATGCTTATAAAGTTGATATATTTATAAGCTTTCTTCTATTCCTTGAAGTCCTTATCCTCAACAGGTTTCTTAATATCCCTAATGAATTTAATTTTTAGCTCTTCTTCACTATTAATTGAATTTACACATTCATGCTCCCTAAGTTCTTGTTTGAGAATGTTAGGTGGTTTAACTTGTGTATATTCTATAAATAATTCAACTAACTACCCTATCTAGATTTCCAAGTTGCGGTAAGAAGCTTCTAATTTCTCTTGATTGATCTTTTTGCTAGAAATGATTTCCCTTAAAATCCCATATAGTGCTATTCTTAAATCCTCTCTAGTTTCTAATTTTTCTTGGTTGACCTTAATATTAGATATGAATTCATTTAAAAGCCATATAGCACCAATCTTGACTTTTCTTTAGGTTGATGTCGGTGATAAATAGGTATAGGTGGCATAAAGTGGCTCTCATTAAGCCAGGAATAGTGTGGATGTGTTGTCTAATTAGAATTGTAGGTATAATCCCATTGATATTTATGGCTTGTCTAACCACCTTCTCAACCATATTTCAAAACTCCATCATTATATCAATATAAGTCTTGTCGGTGGTAACCTTGCCATCCTATAGTGTTGATTACCTATTCATAGTTCCAAACATAATATCAAGAAAATAAAATCTAGACAATTAAACATAAAAGAAAATAAAAAAATAAAAAAGACTAATATATAATCCCTATAAACGAACCAAAAACTTAATGAGCCTTTTATGGTCCTATAGGTTTTAATAAAATAAAATGCAAAATCTCAAATCAAACAATACTATGATCACTAATAGATAAGTACACTTATCATATCATAGTATAGCTAATATGAGACCATAATGTTATCTTATAGGGATTAATGATAGACTACTAGTAATCTCCTTTCTCTTTATTATCTAACCTATCTAAATTTACTGATTGACTTGATAGTTAACTAAAATAACCTAAAAAACTAACTAACTAATTCCAAGGCAAATTAACTAGATTAATTATGCAATTGATGAATTTAGGATCTAGATATTTAATTCTTCTAAACATACACATGTTCATTGTTTAAATTTGATTTAATGTTTTATCTAGATTTGTTTAGACTATAGGATCCCCAAATTAAGATATACTCTCCCTTAAGTTATATAATTTATATCCCTCTCAACTGGTTAATTAGAAAGTCTTCTCATTTAACACCTAGGTTGGAAGCATTATTTTGAAATGTGGAACCTATTGTTTTGGCTAGATTGACACTTAACTTGAAAATCTTATGTAACTCTATCTTTATATCTCCACAAAAGACTCATTACCTATGGATTGGTCTATTTATATAACCAATCTCTCGATCTAGAAACATGAAATAAAATATGGAATTAGCACCTACATTCTCATAGAAAAAAAAACTAATCCATTATATCCCCAAATAAGTCTAGGTAAAAAATCTTGAATTCGATACATTAAATCAAAGAAAGAACAATCAATACTACATATTAGGGCTTATAATATCTAGAGCTTATGAGAATTTAGTTCCTAATCATATTAAAATAAAAAAAAACATTCAAAGAAGAATAAGAGAATGGAAAGCTCATTCTCATGGTGTTTTGATCCTTAAATCTTTAATAACTATTAATGGAATCCATGTTGATCTTTAAATATTGATGTTTCAATCCAATTCTCCTCTTTTAATTTGCTCCAAAATTAGGTAAATGTGGCTTTGGAATTGATCTTGGCATCTTAGTAGTGGATCTAGGCTTCTCAAGATCAAAAGTTATGACAAACATCTAACTTTCCACTTAAAAAAGAGTTTAGCTCAATTGCTCACGACCTAATTCATGACTGTGGGACTTCTTATGAGATGATTATAACTACTCTAGCTGTGAAACCCTTTAGATGTTTTTGCTTCTATTGCGTTTTCTCCTGGATATTTATGTGGCTTGTGCTATGGTCATGAGCAAGGTATGGAATTCACTAACTTGACATTTTTCTTCATCTTTTTGTCCCAAAAGCCATCCAACTCGTTTTATGCATCAAATTAATCTCCAAAACTTATAAAACATTCATTTTTACCAAAAATATTATGAGCAATATCATATTAAAAATTTAACACAATTAAGTATAGAATTCACATGTAGTTAAT
Source organism: Pinacopodium congolense (assembly GCA_028565735.1). NCBI lineage: Eukaryota > Viridiplantae > Streptophyta > Magnoliopsida > Malpighiales > Erythroxylaceae > Pinacopodium > Pinacopodium congolense. The sequence continues at coordinate 15,740 of JAOXYD010206936.1, forward strand.
CTCAAACCTGGGATTATGAACATGAAATCATGCCTTAAATATGTACAAAATGAGTACTATCATTTTCTAAGAAGTAAGAAGCGTGCTCCTATTTATGAGGTTTATAAACCTAATTTTCCAACAAGCATCCAAGTATCACCTTGATTATTAAAACTCTATCAATACTCTTAATGATTTGGATCCAACGATTAAAACAAAATTTCCTTTATCCAAAAGTATAATTTTATAAAACTCAATAAGCTTCTAAAATTTAAAATTTTTGACCAAATTGTGATCTTGGACTCATTATAAAGAACGAAGTTGCCATTTGATATTCTAAATTTTAAGCATTTTTGGTTTTAAGAAACCAAGATCAAAAGCTTTAACAGAAGACACAATGGCTTGGTCACTAAACATAGATTGTTTTATTGTTATTCTGTTAGCTTTAAGGCTAACATGGGAATTGATAAAGAAGCAAAAATAGAGAACGTAAGTTTAAATCATGGACATACCTTAACATCCATGGCTTCAGAAGATTTTTAGGGGCAAGATTGGTAATTTGCTGGAATTAAACTAGCCAAATTGTAATTTCTAGTTTGCAGTGACCATAATTTTAATCCTATAAAAGATTCATTCACTTTTGAACTATCATAATGAAGTAAAAAACCCTTGAATTATGAACAATTTAATTAATTGAAATAAATAATATAAATAGTTTTATTTAATGTTTTGAAAATCAAACAGACATTAGTTATAAGGGTGAGCATAGGCTAATGCATTTGGATTCATCACAATAAATTCAGATTTCTTATAAGGTCTACCTTATAGTCTTAGACTATAAAACAAACCTAGACACGAAAATTGATAACTATATGTCAAAATATACACTATTGACCTATTTATGATATATTACTAATATTATACTAAAATTTTATAGTTTTCCTCATTATCAAACACTAATAAAAGAAATTTCAAAAATAAAACTAAGAATAAGCCTAAGTTTAGAACCTTCAGTTTCCTAAATAACACAAATAAATGGAAGAATTCAAAATATTTTTACTTGACACTAGTCGAAATATCTCAATCTCAATCCTAGATAACCTAAAATAAAAACATGAAAAAACAAACAAAAAATTGATTTAATATTAGAAATGTAAAAGGAAATCTAGAGATATGAATAAATAATATCATAATTTACAAACCTTAGGGAAAGTAGGTGAAGAAATTAAAAAAATTGAGAATCTAATGCCTACAAATAAAACAAAAATTATATACAACCATTGTCAATGTCATTACGAATGGATTCAAAACTTCTACGAATAGTAAAAGTCATAACCAAATCTTTTATAGTGATAATATGGAAGAGAAATAGAAGATTATAATGTAGAGATCGGGACACATAAGAGAATGATGATAGATTTCATGTAAGGATTTCAATCAAATGCTTGTAATTTTATGATATCATCCATCTTATTATTCCCTTTCATAATAAATAATTTACTAATGAAAACTATCCCCTTAGTTGCTTACTATATTGATACTTCCCCTATATCATGTTTCTCTTAATTTGAGTTGTTACTGTTTATGAAATTTTGTTTTTAAAATTCAAAGCAATAGGGCGAGACTGTTGTTAATGATAAATGTTTAGGATCACATTAGGCAGTAATATTAGTAAGCTCAATTGATATTATGGATCACTTGCCCTTTTAAAGAGATAGCTCTTATAGCTTTGACTTCTATTCACGATTAATTCACCTTGCTTTTTTCCCTAATTAGATGATTTATATAGCTAATTGTTATGCTTTATGTATAAAATATTGAGAATAGTTTTAAGAAAATTTAGGAAGTATGAAATATTTCATGGAAATCTTAGCATGTTCATGATATTTTGATGTAAATTCACCCCTATCTTGATGTTTAATTTGTGTTTTGAATTACTTAATTCACAGATTACACTCTTATTAAAGTAAAAATCAAGAAAAATATGAATATTGGAGCAGAAATATGAGTAAAATGGTGGCTCTAAATAAACCACTGTTTAATTCTTTAAGACTTACATTTAAGTAAGTTTTGGGACCTAAACGATGGGAGGGGGTATAACGGTACCATTTAACTTCACTTCAAGTGTCATTTAGGTATCTATTGAGATGTTTCCAACTACCCTCTCTCCCAATTAAGTGTAACTTACTCCACTTGCTTCCATCCTATAGAAGACATATAAATGAAGCTTCAGAGACCATTTTCACACCACTCTAACACTAGATTTAAGGTAGCAAATTAGGTCTAGTTTTTTCTTCTTCTTTCTCTTGGTTAGGTTTTCTTTTCTGTTTTCTTTTTCAGTTTTATATTTACGGTTTTCAAGTTGTTTTTAAAGTTTTCTAGGGTTTGTAAATGTGATTGAAGGCTGTCTAACACTTTGGAGAATCGTTTGATTCAATCTAAACCACCCTTTAATCACTTTTTTTTATCTCTTTCTTTACATATATTGCAAGAATATATGCTTAAGCTTGATTCTTGATTATTCTATGTTATATATGTATGCTTAATCTAATTTCTTACTAAGGAAAAGTTGTTAAATGGATTGATTGAGTTCTTAAAACATGTTAAATGGAAATATTTTTTTTATTTTTAATGCTTAAAACTTATCTTGAATTGGTTACTTAAGATAAAGTTATTATATGATTATGGATTAAAGAAATCTACTTAATCATTGGAAAAATTAGTAAACAACATGATTTTTAATCAATAAGTGACTAAAATTTGATTAATCATGAAGGCAATACTCTTAGAATATGGATTTTATGATTAGAACTTATTGAACTATAGGGCTAATGCCTAACATTGATAAATGACCAAACTTTAATTTAGGTTAACTAGAGAAAGGCATTGACTTAACCATAGCTTTGTCTTAAATTAGTGTAAACCTTAGATTAGATATTCCAATCATTTCATAACTTAATTAAATCATTTAAAGCCTAAGCTTTAGTTGATTCTCCAATTTGGTAATCTTTAAAGCAATTTAGAATCCTTCGCACTTTTAGAAGTATTTAGATTAATTTAGTAGTTCTAACCATTTTAATTTTGTAATCTTGACCTTCTCTAGATAATTTTAATCTGAAAGACCTAGTACCTGCAATAATTCCCCGTCGATTCGACATTACGAAGTCTTAAAAATACTCCATTTTATTACTTATTGACTGGTATACTTGCTGTAATAGTTGGTTTGGAATTGCTTAAAGAAAGTGTATTCAATTGCTTAATTTGATAATTAATTGTGATAATTTAGATGGACTTTATACACAAAACTAATTTTAGCCATGAGTTACCACTAGAGATTTGAAATATAACATAATCTAATAGACCTAGCTACAAGTGGATATGTCTCTTAAACTTATGTAGGTGGTGTTGGATTGAAATAAGATAGTCATATAAAATTATAGTTTATTGAATCTCATGAGAGTGATTAGCAAAATTTTGTAAGTGACAAGGCCTGAAGCATTGTCCTTTAAATAAATAGGGACTAGAGAAAACTCATTTTCAATACTTTCTCACTATAAATATCGGGGTGCTTCTGTGCTATTTTTTAATTTAATGAACTTGATGAAACTTCAATAATTAGGAAAAAAACGTAATGAAGTTTAACTTACTCTTTTCTTTTAGCTATGTCATATACTATTATCCATTGAACCTTTGTAATTGGTAATTGTAGAGCATAAAACTAATAAGTTAGTTATGTTATAGTTCTCAAAATTTGTTTCTTCTTCCAATTATGCTTGTAGTGGAGGAAAGAGGAGTGATGACATGCCATACAGAGACTCGAAACTTACAAGGATATTACAGCATTTAGGGTAATGCACGAACAACAATTATATGCACCATGAGTTTAACTTTAAGTGATGTGGGAAAGCAAGGAATACCTTTTGTTTTGTAGCAAGTGCAAAGGAAGTTAAAATAATGCCCAAGTCAACATGATATGCTTATAATTTATGTTAACATATATCAAAGAATATAATCCCCATAATTTTGATGTATTTTTCTGGTAATATTTTCTTTCCTTATATATAACTCCATTGTACTCTATATAAAAAGCCCTAATCTTTTATATAATACATAATACAATATAATTCATTTTATAACTTTTTTTGTTTTATCTCTATCTAACATTATATGAAGGCTTCATTGAACTTTCTACTGTTAGGCTGTGTCTTGTAATATTTTCTTAAAAGTCTTTTCTTCATTATTTAAGCTTTTTTGTCCCTTTCTAGACCCTCAACCACTAATATCATCTTCGCTCTCTTGCTATGGTTCAAATGCCACTTGCCACATCTTAATTAGCTACTTGACGCTGCTTTCCATGTTGGTTAAAGCCTTTTCTTTATTTGGTCAACTATCTGGGTAGAACTAGTTCAATTTTCTTTAGACATCCTAGTTCATTGTTATCCAAACTAGTTTTTTGAGTTTTAGACTAGTTCTTAAGGTTTTTGGGCATCTAGAAATAATTTGGATGTTTTTTTTAGATTTTTCATTTAGATTTAAGTTCCAATTTACAATATATTGTAATAGTTTGTTCATTTTATCTGTCCCAATGGCTTTAAAAACTACCTAAATGCCTCTTAACCTTCCTTGCAGCCTATCCCTATCATCATTGATGACACTAATTATGACTTCTGGTCCTAAAGGATGTTGATGAACTCGTTGCAATCTATCAAATAATAAATTCCTAACTACTCAAACTATATAGTAATGACGAGCTAAGGTCGAACTACAGAGAGTTGGAGTACAAATGTTATTTCAAATATTGCAATAAAGAGAAATTAAAATACCATGAATAGGTGAAAGCAAGATAAACTAAGATGCAAAAGGCACAAACAAAGAGACAAACATTAAACAAATTTAGATAAGATTAATAACAATAGCAACAAAGTGGGTTTGAGATATCTGTAGGATTTCGGGATGATCATTGATCCTTGAATCTAAATAAGAGATACTCTAGTCATGGTGCTAGCCTCTAAGCTTGAATAAGCTCTTAAGCCCTCAGTTCTTCTAAATTAGAAAAATTCTAATAAGCTCTAGAAATGCCCCTATCTCCATCTATAACCTAGAACAAACTCTCTAGATTTAATAGTGAAAACACCTTAGGTATTAAGGAACAACTAACTTAGGCCACTAACTCGCAAGCTCGGAAAGTGTAACCTAAAGGTATGGAACCCTA
>JAOXYD010206943.1:0-20929 GCA_028565735.1 Pinacopodium congolense
GATAGAAAGAGTGCATGTGGTAGTTGTCAATTTTTTAGTTATGCATTAGTCTCTTGGTTTAGTAAAAATTAAAATTCAGTAGCTTTATCTACAGCCAAAGCAGAGTACATAGGGGTTGGTAGTTATTGTGCACAAGTTCTTTGAATTAAGCAACAACTTAGAGATTATGACATAGAGATAACTAAGATACCTATTAGGTGTGATAACACTGGTACCATTTGCCTAACAAAGAACCTAAATCAACATTTAAGAAAAAAGTATATTGAGATAAGATATCATTTTATAAGAGATCATAAGCATAATGGTGATATTGAATTGGAATTTATTGACACACACTACCAATTAACTGATATATTCACTAAACTAATGAGTAAGAATAGGTTTTGCATGATAAGGAGAGAATTGGACATCATTGATGGTGCATCTCTTTAATTTTTATATGTTTATAAAAGTTTTTCATGTTTTTAGTTCTTTTTTATGATGTCAAAAAGGGGGAGAGATGTATGTGATATTATATTGATTTTTGGATTGCATATATTGAGGGGGACTTTTAAAAAGGTTGATGCATGAACTAAGGAGGAGCTTTAGTTGCTTTTGGTATGATTGAAGAAATGTTATGAATTTGCCATCTTGAAATGTGTTTAATCCTTCTATAATATCACATGTTTTGTCATTATAAAAAAGAGGGAGATTATTGAACTAAGGGAGATTCCAATCTTAGTTTTAATGATAATAAAATATAATTATTACTAATGATTTGAGTTTACATTATAAAATTCAAAGATAGGTTTATTTTAAAGTGATTCTATGTGTAAAACTTGAAGTTTAAAGGACTATGATGAAACTAAAGAAGAACAAGAGATATAGAAGTTGCAAGACCTTAGTTAGGGTGTCTTGTATACAATTGTAAGTTTTACTTATTATCCAATTGACCTAGGGGATCAACAATTATCATGCATTGCATATAGTCACTCATAAGTTGCATAAAGTTTAATTTCATAGCAAATCCATTTTTTTAAAGATAATTAAATTATAATGATTTTTATTATAGTCTAAAATTGTGTTTCAGGACTTGTTTGAAGTTTTATTTTATGCTAGGATAATAATTGAAATTCTTTGGATTTGATTAATTCAAGAAAAATCCTAAAGTAGTTAAGAAAATTAAAGTTCAGCCATAATAACATACCCAACATTCTCCTAGACCTCTCAACTCTCTCAACTCACGTTTTCATGCTCTCAAAACAAGATTGATAGGCGAATCTTCTCCAATCTCTTCAAGCTACCACTTTTTACAATGTTATCTTTTATTTGATTGTTTAAATTGTGATCTTGTTATTCTTTGTTATAATAAGTGTTTATGATTTTTTTTAATCATAATTTAGATTTTTAAGTTTATTATTTTAATAGGTTAAAGTCTTATTTCTCAACGAGATTGAAACATGTTCTGTTTGTTCTGATTTGACTTGTATATTGATTCTCGATACATATATCTATTTTAAAAATTATGATATTGTGATTTTAGGTTTGCCTAAGGTTTGTATAGGTTGTCTGATTTCTTTTTTCAATTTTGAGAAGATTATTTCTTAGGTTTCAAGCCTGTTCTTTTTAGATGTATCGAATCTGTCCATAATTTTATGTCATAGTTTTTAGCATATTTCTCGACATTTTAATCAATTTCTAAAATCTTAAAAAAAATTATTTTTTGATTTTCCACGTGTTGTAGAGTGTTTTAAATTTTTTTTCTAATTTATTAAATGTTATTGGAGTTGTTTTAAAAATCATTTTCTAGACATACCTAAATTGTCACTGTTTTCTAGTATTGAATTAACTACATCTTTTGATTATATAAATCAGTTCTGGGTAAGCAAACGTTCTTTGTTTAGTTTTTGTATGATCTTAGGATTATTTTTTTGATTTTTGAGAACTTATTTCTTCTGTTTAGGATCCAAGTTTACAGACTACTTCAATCTGTCTATATTTCATACACTTACTTTCATTAATATATTTGAGCATCTAAATCTAAAATTTTTGCTTCCAAATTATATTTTTATGTTTTTTTAAGTCCTTAGGAGCTTAATTGGTTATTTAACTGAATTTTTTAGGCTTATTTGACTATTTGGAAGTGTTAGTTTTCTTATCTATCAAATTTGTTCATATTTGGATTAAGTGAATATTTCATATTATATTTCATTATTATACGAATTTGTATGTGCGTCAAATATATCATATCAAGTTTGTTTAAGCTTTCATTGGTTGTATTGATAATCCATTTCATTAGTGAAAGCATTGAAGCTCTTAGCTTAACTGTGCCTTAAGTGAAATATATTCATAAGTGTCTTTAATTGCTTAAAAAGGGGCAATTTACATTGTTGGATTGGTAAAGAGTGTCAAAGCTCCTCTTTACCATATAAAGAGTGTCAAAGCTCCTCTTTACCATATAAATAGTGTTAAGGCTCCTCTTTGTCATATAAAGATTGTCAAGGCTCCTCTTTACCTAGAAAAAATTGAGTTATAAAGATTTCTCTTTGCCTAAAAAATATTAAGATGTAAAGGCTTCTCTTTACCTAGAAAAAGATTGTAATTGTTTTTTCTTTAATTAGTAAAGAACGATATCAGACAAGTATCTGGAGAGAAGACATAGCATATCTTTGGGGTAGGTTAATTTCTATAAATTGCTTATGTATTTCTCTTCCCTTTTCTCTTTACTTATTACTTGTTGTGTGGTTGGTTTATTGATTGGTTTGTCATCTTATTGTTATTCACTTTTGCACATTTAGATCGAATAGATTCGAGCCATCCATTTAAGAGGTGGAGGGCTATATAAGGGGAAGGGTCTTTCATTTGTAATATATCCTACATCTCTATAAATCTCTCTAAGTGTATAGCTTTCTTTGATTGAAATAATAAAGAGAGCTCTCCAAGTTTTCCAAGCTACTTGTGTTGTTCTTATTGCCATCTTTCATATTAAGTTGCTTCCGCCAAGTGTTCGATCTAAGTACTCTTAAGAAGTACTTGTGAGAGGCTGAACTAGCATTCAAGCCGTGGTAGGCGATCCCGACTCGTGGAGTTTGCTAGTGCCGCACAAATCTTCGGTAGGGAAAGTCTAAGCCCGTGACATAGGGTATATTCAATGGTCAAATTGTGATGATGATATGATTATATCTTATGAGATGTTGAGATTATGATTGTGTTTTACTAAGCACTTGTTCTTAGAGTAGATGTTGATATATCCTGTATCCTGATGATGTCTTGTGCATTCCTAGTTAGGCATCAGAGGAGTGCTACATATCCTAAATAGCAAAGAATGTCCTATGTTATTTGTCTAGGTACTAGAATAGTGTCGGGGTATTTGTTGTGATTGAGAAATACCTTATGGTTGTTATTAATTATTATATATGTATTCCATTTTGAGATATGATGATATGATGATGTGATAAACTAGTGGACCATTGAATATAATTTTACTAAGTTAAACATGGCCCTAAACAAAAGGTGTAATAGATTGTGGAATAATAATGTAAAAAAATGACAAGAGATTTTATAACTATTATATCCTAAAGTGTAACTGACTGATTATGAAATTATGTTTATAGATGTTGCATTTTAGAGTATAGCTGACAATTTGATGGTTGAAATATTTATATGAAAAATTTATTAGAATTTAATGTATAAACTTTCCTTTAATTATGTATATTATGTATGTTATATTGTGTAGAGGATATATTCTGATTATTCTTTATTGAATTTGGAATTCTCTCTTTACTATTTAATTTTTTAATAGTATTTGACTCTTTTTCGGTGATTGTGATTTTTGCATTATATTTTGTGATAGGTGAGCTACCATCGTACTCAGAATTTCTTTTAGATTTTTCATATATTTTTAAATTAATATTAAATTGAGTTTTCTATTATTAGGTTATTTTATTAGAATTAGATAATATTATTTAATTGATTTTTATTGGAGTTATGGTGATTAGATATTTAAAATGCTTTAATGAATGAAATAAACGTTTGTTGATTATTAATTATAAATTAGAGATGATTGAATGTAATTTAAATGCGATAGTAAAATATGAGAAGATACATGTACCTAAAACCCTCTCTTGAAAAATGACTTATCTTCCAAAAAAAAAAAAAACCTAATGATAGAAGAATACATGAACAAAAAATGGACAAGAAACATTTCAGATAAAAAGTTCACCTGAAAATACTTCATTTGTAGATAAGATCTTGTAAGAAAGAAAAAAAAAAAGTAGTAACATATTTGATGAATATACTTTTTTTACAACAAGGAAACTATCGATATTTTTCATAATCTTATTTAACATAATCAAACTAAATATGTAAAAATGAATCAATATTTTATCAAACAAAAACTTAAGATAATTCATTCTTTATTCATTAAATCTGAAGATCAATTGACGCATATCCTTTAAAAGGTAGTATATAACAAAAACTTTTACATTTCACTGACATTTTAAATTTAGAGATTTATATACATCTATATAAGAAAGAGCGTTAGCGTGAATTATAAAATAACAAAATTATAGAAATTAAATAAGAACGAAAATCAAACATAATATGCCATATAAGAATAAATTTTGTTATTTAATAAGTCAAATATAATATTTGGCAACAAATTTATATATATTCTAATTTTTTAATAATCAAAAAAAAAAAATATATATATATATATATATAATCCTTGTCTCTCTTTGTACTTTGCTCAGCTCTTACAGAACAAACAGCGGCCTCAGAAACCTTGACAGGGCACAGGTTCCTTCACTGGATTCTCTAGTTTACAATATTCAGTGCATAATTAATTCCGTGAGCAAACTGAACAACTGACACACCCCCCAATGCACAACAAATACAGTTCAATGAACAATCTGGTTCTCCTTGAATCAATTTACCTCATCTACTGACACAATTACATCACTTGAATTGACGTTTACAGGATGTCTAATCCCAGGATCCCCCTCTCCGGCGTCAGAACCAGATGGGTGTTGCTCTAGGAGTGACTGCCGACAAGTCGGGCAAGAGGAGTGTGACATCAACCAAGTGTCTATGCAGCTGACGTGAAAACCGTGGTTACATTTTGGTAAAACTCGAACTTTCTCTCCGTCCACAAAATCTCCGAGACAAATTGCACAGTCTGTAGCAACAAAAGGAATTGCTACCGCTCCATAAATTACAACAGGGATTTGTCTTAGAGCGCTCTTTTTAAGACCGGTAGCTGCGAGACGTGCTGCAGTTTCCTCAGGAGTTTCAAAAGCAAGCCTTCTGCTACAACGCAAAGCGCAACGTACTATTGAGTTCAGACCAAGTGCACATATTAGTGCACAAAGTAAAGCTGCTAGGATGATAACCATGTTGGTGTCGAAATTGGCCTCATTTGAAAGAGAGCTACGAGTCCTGTTTTCATTTGAAGGTGGGGATGTATTTGATGGATCTGTACCCAAGAGTAGGCGGTGGGAGGGATAATGATGCAGAGTCACCATGGCTCACAGGGGTAGGAGTTCAATCATCAAATTGTTACCTGATGATCTCTACGCTTTGAACCAACTAGCAACTTACCCTTTTTGGCCTTCGTTAAGCAAAAAGGCTGGAAATTTCATTGCCCCATCACTTCTTCTCACCAAATCGAACCACTGATGATTATAGTGGACCAAAGGAGTTCATTTCTTTGAAACACGTTTTTGAAGATGATGTCTTTTGTCTAAAAACTTTGGCGGCGGTGAGGTTTTAGTGTTAAAAGAGAGGATTACACTTTTGCAGCTACTGATATCTCAGAACAAGAAAGGTGAAAGGAAAACGAAAATGGGATGGGTTCGTTTCTCGCGGTCGTGATTGATCTGCTTGCAACGTAAAAGAGAAAGAGAAGGAAGAAACTTTGAGTTATGGCGTTGCTTGTCAGGATTCTAATTCCAGAAAGAACATCAACAAAAGGCATCTTATTTTATTTATCCCTTTTTTTTTTTTTGGCACAAACAATTTCAAGGGAAAAGTGTCATATATAGTAAAAAAAACTTTAAGTTTGCTAGTTTATTCCAACATCCTCTGCTCACCATAGTTATAACTAACATAACATAGACAGACACTATGGCCTTACCACTTACCAGGAGATATGGAGTTGGAAAATGAGCAGAGAAGGTATGAAAAGTTTGAGATGCCTGACGGGGGTTTGGTTGGAGACCGTTGAGAGAGATAGGAGATATTTTTCTTCAGGGGGTCATGGGAGAAGTTGATAACGTGGTTTTAGTCTTTCGGTGTTGAAAAGCGGATTGAAATCGAGGAAGCTAGTGAAAATGAAAGTAAGATGGTGGTGTGGTATGTGTGTGTGTTTGGGCGTCTTTTCAGAACATTATTGTTAGAAAAATGACAAATAAGAAGGAAGTAAACTTTACAAGGAAGAATGGAGAAAAAAGTGGGTGGGGATGCACTTGGGATGATGGGTACCTGATCCCACCTAATGACAATTAGTTGTGTTGAATTATGACTATGCTTAGATTCTTCAGCATCTAATCCTCCTTCCACTCTTCATTTTCCTTAACTAATTTCGGGACTTCGTTATGTGTCCGTCTTTGGATATCCTTAAACCTAGAACTGTGACTAGGCTGTGTTGTGGTACGCTTTTTGACAACATTGGATGAACGGAAATGTTTGATATTATAGTGCTTGTGTAAGACTGACCAGGCTTTCAATTGTTGGAAAGAAATTTTACTTCAGGTCAGTTGAGTCAGTCCAAGTCTTTTTGCTTTAGTAGGAACATGTGATATCATTCATATTATCCTATTTCTCTTTATACTACTATTTATTTCAAAGTACACTTTTATTATTTTAAAATGCTTGAATAATAATTTATAATATTAGATATCCTAAAAAAGATATCGTTTCCATTAAATTATGTTAATAAAAATTGTTGTGTGATTATTAATATTTTATTTTATTTCTACAAAAAATGTCAAATAATTAACTATTTTTCATATGATTAGTCAATATAATTATTGATACAATTATGTTAAAAATTATTTTACAGAAAAATAGTATAATTAAAAATTTTAGTATTAAAATTTTATTTTTAAAATAATTTTAAATAATATAATATTTTTAAAACTAATAAACTTTTACGTCATTTACCTTGAAATTGTAAACATCGTTTGGTTAGATATTGTGTTTATAAATCAAGGGGACAATTACTAGAAGAAAAGCCTCAAAGAAAGGTCGATGATAATTTCCATTAAAAAAAATGTCTCTATACTGTGATAGACGACAGCGTTTATGGGTAGGTAGCAGGCTAAGTTAGACAAACTTTTAGAACAGTTAACGACTTTATGAAAAGGGAAGGGTATCACGTGGTCATCTGATAAACTTTATTGCCAAAAAATCGAAGGACACGTGTCTGCATATATTGGCGAATGGTTTATTTATCATAATTGGCTGCTAACGGTAATTGGGCCTCAACAAGAAATGACCAATGGCTGTTTGAACACATGTGATGATTGGTCTCTCTGTATTAGGCCCAGAAAAACAAACGACATCGTGGCAGCTGCACTCGCTTGCACTTCGTGTATTTTTTTAATAGAACGAGGCTCCAGCATCTTTTCCTTAATATGAAGAGCCCTTTTGGGCTAATTGTATCAAAGTGGAGAATTATAAGGAAATTCTTTGCCGTACGGCGTCGTTGAAGGTGTTTCGTTGGAGGGAAAGTTGCGAGTTGCTCCTAAAAAAGAAATGGGGGACAAAAAAAGGGAAAGACCCATAAAAATAGAAGTAAAAGAGAATGAGAAATCAAAAAAGGAAAAAAAAAAAAAAAAGCGATCTCTCTGAGACCCATCATCACGTGTCTGATGATGATGATGATGACGACGATGATGAAACCACCAGAAGAGAACCAGAAGCCGAAGAAGCACGTACGAGGATATAACCTCTAACTCTATCACCCAAACCAGAAAAAAGAAAACGGTAAAAACAGAAAAAAATATAGAAATGCAAGATCCGAGAGATTCTGCGAACAACGCAAATCTAAATCCAACACCGCCGCCCCATGGCCAGCAGCCATTTCCCTTCCGGCCATCATACCACCGGCGTGCCCACTCGGAGGTGCATTTCCGGATCCCAGAAGATCCGGATCTCGGGTCCGACCCATTAGACCAGGATTCAGGAAATTCTCTCGACGACCTCTTCTGCAACTACATGGACATCGATAAGCTTGGATCCAAACCCACCGACGCCCCTCTCGCTCTCAAAACCGACAATGCAGGCACTGCGCAGCCCGTGAACGAGGGAGAGGAAGAGGTAGAGGGAGAGGAAGAGGAGAATGTGAGGCCTAGCAGGCATAGATATAGCAATTCGGTTGATGGGTCTTCCATTATCGAGTCCATCGAGGCCAAGAAAGCTATGGCTCCTGATAAGCTTGCCGAGTTGTGGACCGTCGATCCCAAACGCGCCAAAAGGTAGGAGTCATAATGTTGATGCTTATTGAAACATTTGTATTGATGTTAATGTTGAAAATCATGATCTTGAGGACCAAGACACAAAGGTTACTATTGTTTATGTGCTGGATCAGTTCCAAAGTTCCTTAGTTTATTCCCTGCAATTTTCACAGGATCATTGCTAATCGACAGTCAGCTGCTCGGTCTAAGGAAAGGAAAGCGCGTTATATATCGGAGCTTGAAAGAAAGGTGCAGACCCTTCAGACCGAAGCGACTACTCTCTCTGCTCAACTAACACTATTTCAGGTTAAACACTATTATTTGTTATTATGTTTTTGTGATCGTATTGGTTGAATTTATGCTTCATACGTCCTTGAGTAATTTGTTAGCATTTTATTCTGTTCTATTTCAGAGAGATACGACAGGTCTGACAAATGAAAACACAGAATTAAAGCTTCAGTTGCAAGCAATGGAGCAACAGGCTCAGCTACGTGATGGTAGATCTTAACCTGGCCTGCTTCATAATACCTGAATTCATTTTCTTTCACCGCAGTTTTTTTAGGAGCAAACTGAGGGCATATGGAGCTTATATGAATATTGAGGACTGATGCATGTTGATCTCCAAAAAACCTGATTCAGTGATGAAATTCAATACTAATTTATTTTTGATGTACCATTATATCCAATTGGTGCAATATTTTCATGCCATAGTTCAGTAAGAGAAAAATTCACAGTATAGTGGTTAGAATCTGGAGTTTTTCTTTAATCATATGACACAGTTGTCTGATCCTCCTTCCGGTGTAAAGTTTCTGACTGACTTGGTGGTTGCATGTTGCACAGCTCTAAATGATGCACTGAAGAAGGAAGTGGAGAGACTGAAGTTTGCCACTGGAGAAATAATGACGGCAACAGATACCTATAATTTGGGAATGCACCCAATTCCCTATCCTCAATCTGCCTTCTTTTCGTCCCAGCAACATCCTGGGCCAGCTGATGCTCAAAATGTACAAATGATTCAGTTTAATCCCTTCCAGCATAACATTTTAAGCAATCATCATCCACCATCCCACTCACGAGCATTCTCAGAGACATTTTCGGATGTTCCGCTAGGAAGATTGCAGGGTCTTGATATTGGCAGTCGGAGCTCTCATCTAGTTAAATCTGAAGGCCCTTCAATGTCTGCTAGTGAAAGCAGCAATACTTGACGATGACAACTTACTGATCCAGTTTTTGTCCCTTGTTTGTTTATATATTGGTCTTATTGACAACCAACCATCCATTGATTTTAACTTTTTGACTGTAAGGGGATCCCTTTAGGCGTTATATTTTGTTTTCCTTTTTATTTTCTATTTTTGGGGAGAGCGGAGGGGGGTGTCCACTAGATTTTTAGGAGGCTTTTTGTACTTTGAAATTGAAATTTAATTCTTCGTTGGGGGGTGATATAGTTAGTAGAAAGAAGGCTGTTTACGGGATTGAGACGAGTTTTTCACAGAATTAGCCCCCACTCACATTGTTGTCATTGTTAATGTGAAAATCTGTTGTTCAGAGATAATGGAAGCTTGGTTGATTCGTATTTCTTCATTCGCTTCATTTGTAGATGTGAGCTACTTGTGACTCATTGGCTTTATGTTTCCCAGCCAATCTCTCTATCCATCGACGCATCCCCCCAAAAAGGTAGCGGAGTCCCACAGCAATGATATTCTTCAATCTTGTACCCACTGGCCCCGTGGCCTAAAGGGTTAAAGAAGGTAATATTTATTTTAAATTATATAAGTTTATTATTTTGTCTTTTATGATTTGAGAAATTAATGTTATATTATTTTAAAGTTTTAGATATTGCAATTTGTAATTTAGATTTTTAGGATTTAAAGTTCAAGATTTTAGATTTAGGGTTAGAGTTTGTAAGATTTTAAAATTTAGAGGTTTAGAGTTTTATAATTTAAATTTAAAGAGTTTAAAAAATAGGATTTAATCTTGCAAATTTAATCAATAGATAAAGACAAATTTAAGAATAGGCATTTTAACCATGCGGGCCCCATATCAAGGTAAAAAAACCACCCGTAAAGACTGCTACCATTGTAATTGTGGAAAAGGCAAAAACTATAAAAAAAAAGTTATATTAATCTTAATGTTTTTATTTATATTTAAGTTAAATTTTAATATTTTAATATTTTAAAATGTTTTTAATATTTTATAAATATTTTAAAAAATTCGAATATTTTAAAAACGTTCAAAAACAATTTTACAATAGAAATTAGATATGGTTGTTTTTAAATATTTTGAGCACTAAAATTCTTTTTAAACGCTTTTAAAACGTTTAGATTTGACATGAACACTCTAAAACATTCAAGTTTGATCTAAATATTAATGAAAAAATTATGTTAGAATAATGTTTTTTGTAAAAAATTAACCATAACTAAATTATATTTTTACAATTTTCACTTCAACAAAAATATATAGGGATAATAAATTCATCAATAATCAATGTTTTTTAATTTTTTTAAACATAGCATTTAATATTTAAAATTTTTTAATTTAGTGATTAACTTTTAAAAATTCACTTACCTCAAGAAAAAAATTAGACGCTGTTAAATTCTTGCTGATGTGGTTAATAAATTTTGCTATGTGAATATCTACAACAACACTTTTACCATGTGAATATTCATGTAAACTATTGTATCTACATGACACTTTTACTATGTGAATATCTACGTATACAATTTCAATCTTTAAAAAATTTTAATTTAGTGATCAATTTTTTAGAATTTTTTAATTTAACATCTAACCTTTATAACGATTTCTAAATTTAATTAATATATATTTAATTATATATTAGATTTTCTTTCAAATGATATTTAAGATTTATACTTGATAAGTCATCAATTTAAAGGAAATAATTTGAAAAAATAAATACTTTTTTATGTTTATATCTATTCTTTTATTATAAATCAATAATATTTCTTTAAATCTAAATTTATTTATAAAAGATATTTTGTGGTTATTATATATTTATTTTAAAAGATTTATTTATAAATTATTTTCTTTATATCAAAGACTTGTCAAGTCTAAATTATATATATCCTTTAAAAGAAAGTATAACATATAATTAAATATTTTTTAACTTAACATATAATTAAATATTTGTTAACTGAACTTAAAAATTGTTATACAATAATTCCTAATAAAATAGTAATGTATTAATCACTTGTTATTTTTATAAGAAAATTTTAATTTTGACCTGATTTGAATACATTTTAAAAAATTAGTCATTAAATTAAAAATTTTTAAAGTTAAATACTGAATTGAAAAATTAAAAAAATAGTTATTGAATTAAAATTTTTTAAAGATTGGACACTAAATTAAAAAAACTTAAAAGTTAATCACTAAATTCAAAATTAATAAAAGGTGAGATTTTATACATGGGCATCCACACAGTAAAAGTATCACATGGATATTTATGTGGCAAAATCCAATAGCCATGTTGGCAAGATATTAACTAGCGTTTAACTTTTTTTTTAGTTGAATGAGTTTTTAAAAGTTGGATACTAAATTGAAAAAATTTTAAAAGGTTGATTATTGATGTGTTTATTATCCCATATGTATATATATATAATAAGTTTTTTAGTATTATAATTAAATATAAATTACAATTAAAATATAACTTCATTATAATTATAAATTAATCTTAATAAAATCAAATAATATATATTGAATTCTTTAAATTTTCTCAAACTTTATAATTACGTTTGACATAGTTAATTTTCTCTTCATTAGTAAATTTTTATATGTGTTATATTAGATTCCTATTATATTAATAATGGTTATGAATTATAATTCTAATTTATATCAGGATTAGATAAACTAAATCTCTTTTTAATTTATTTTTAATTTTTCAATTAATCAATTTACAATTATAATTAAGATTTTTCCCAATATATCGTGACCATCCAAATATTAAAAACATCAAAGTAATTTAATTTAATATGTCCATATACAGTTATAATGTATTGTTTAATACCTTTATTATCTAATACTATAAAAAATCCAAATATATTTGTTTTTATTAATTAATAAATAATTTATATTTGATATTTGAAATAAGCTTTTCAAATTTTAATTCATTCTACTAAGAGAATTTCTAAATCATTATTAATTAACAACAGTTTAATATTCTCAACCTTTTAAGAATTGTTCACTTTAGTAGTAGTACTACTACTACTATCATATCAACATTAGCTTAGCTGAAAACAAGCTAACAACTGAATCTTATTTAATCCTATAGATTTCATAACTTTGATTCAGTCTTCTTCGACAACTTCAACACTCCCCCTTAATTCAAAGGTGGTGATGTATAGATGTGCCAAAAGATCTTCAAATATTTCCTACAGTAAAGCTTTTGTGAACAACCCTGCAAGCTATTCTTTAGAACTACAAAACTCCACCTTGATTTGCCCTTTAGCTACCAGTTCCCTTATAAAATCGTGTTTGATCTCGATGTGCTTTATTCTTCAATGCATGATTGGGATTCTTGTCATTGTGCCAGCTAACATGTTGTCACAAAAAATATGTGTAGCTTGTTCTTGCTTCTGGTTTAAGTCACCGAGTAATCTCCATAAACACACTACTTGGTATGCAGCTATGGCAGCTACCACATACTCAGCTTCTATTGAGAATATGGCTATAGTTGACTTTTTCTTTGCAATTCAAGCAACATGACCCGATCCCAAAAGAAAACAGTTGCCAGTGGTGCTTTTTCTATCTTCTTATGACCCTGCCCAATCACTATCAGTGTACCCCACCAACTCAAACTCTTTCTCCAAGACTTGTTGTAGCAGCTACATACTTAAGAATCCTTTTTACTACTCCAAAGTGTTGCTTGCTAGGACAATGCATGAACCTTGATACCAAACCCACTGCATAAGCCAAGTATGGTTTGGTATGGGTTAGATAAATGAGGCATCTCACTAGGCTGTTAAACCTTCTTCAATATACTTTTCCTGCACCATCTTTTGTTATGAGTTTTTCACTCATGTTCATAACTGTTTCCAACATTTTTTCAGCTTGTCATGTTGTACTGTTTCAAAATATCTAAAGTATATTTCTGTTGTGAGAGGAATATATCGTTCCTTGTTTGCTTGATTTCCAAGCCAAGTAGTTTAATTTGCCTAAGTTAGTCATCTTGAACATGCTCATCATTGCACTTTTGAATTCTGAGATTAACGGCATAGATGAGCCAGTGTGGATCATGTCATCTACATATAAGCTAATGAGTATAATTTCCTTTATACCTTATTTTTTTTAAGTGCAGTGTTGGCTCATTTGGACTCCTCTCGAACCCATTATGATGAAAGAATTCATCAATCTTACTGAGCTTGTTTCAAGCCATAAAAGGCTTTCCTTAACTTGTAAACTTTATGTTCCTCTCCTGAAATCTCAAAGCCTTTTGGTTGACTCACATACACTTCTTCTTTTATCTCACCATTCAAAAATGGTGACTTTACATCAAAGTGATATATTGTCCATTTCATTTGTGTAGCGAAATCTAGGATAATTCTTAATATTTCAAATCCTTCCATTGGAGAGAATGTCTCCTCGAAGTCCACGCCTTGTTCTTGAACATATCCTCTTACTATTAGCCTTGGTTTGTGCTTCTGTATACTCCCATCTGAGTGATATTTAGTCTTAAAAATCCACTTAAGATTGATTGCTTTCTTCTCCTTTGGCAGTTCAACAAGTTCCCATGTCTCATTTCTTTTTACGACATTGATTTTATCTTGCATTACTTTCATCCATTCTTCACTTTCCATGGCAATTTCAACATTTGTCCGATCACCAACAAACAAGAATAAGGTACAGGCCTCCCCCTCAATTTCAAAGAGGCGACGTGGAATTCTACCATGTTCAATCCTTCATAGCTGAACTGGTTCAATGCTCATATCTTTCTGTAAGGACTTTGAGCTGCTACTACTAGTTGCCACTGATGAGAATCTTATTGGAGAGTTAATTTGAGGACTAGGCGACTGCTCTTTCTGGATTTCTTTGATTTTTCTTCATTCACAACTCAATCCAAGGTGGGTATTAGTCATTTTGTAGCTTCCTTCTAGCTTAATTGTTCATTAAACTAAACATTTAGGCTCACAATCTTCTTACCTTCAGGATCATATAGTTTGGATGCTTTTGAATTCAAGAAATAATCAAAAAAATGTATCATTTGGATTTTTGATCTAATTTGCTTCTCTCAGAAGTTATTAGAGCATAACATACACATCCAAAAAATTTTAAATGACTTATAGAGGGTTTTAATCCATGCCAAGCCTCATATGGAGTTATATTCCACACTGCCTTTATGGGAGATATATTCAACACAAAAACTATTGTTGCTACTGCCTTAACCCAAAAACTATCTTCTAGATCTTTTGTCTTGAGCATGAATTAAGCCATTTCCAAAATGGTTGTATTCTTAAACTTAACTATATCATTTTGTTCAAGAGTATAGGGAGCTGTAAGTTCTCTCTTGATGCCTTTTTCTTCACAAAAACTGTTGAACTCTTTAGAGGTGAATTATCTCCCTCTATCTATCCTTATAACCTTTAGTTTCTCATTGCTTTGTTTTTCTGTTAGTGCTTTAAATATCTTGAAATATTCGAAAGCTTCTGCTTTAAATGTAGGAAAATAGATCCAGCTCATCCTAGAATAGTCATTGATAAAAAGTAAAAAGTTCTTAGTGCCTGCATGTGACTTAGTCTTCATAAGGCCACAAATATTTGCATGCACTAGTTTTAGTCTCTTTTGAGCCCTCTTTTCTTGTCTTATAGGAAAGGACCTTCTCATTTGTTTCCTAAGGCACATCCCTCATAAACATGCTCCATCTCTTTAATTACTGGCAGTCCCTTCACCATTTCTTTGCTAGCAAGGAGTTGTAATCCTATAACATATAGGTGGCCATAACGTTGTTGCCATATATTAGTATCATCTTGTCTGCTACTCATCATCCCATAAACTTCATTGCTATTGTTTACAGAAACATCTTATTCTCAGTCATAGTTGTTTGTAGTAAGATTTCTCTTGTTTTTTTCTTGATAACACATGTATTCTTTTCAAATAAGATAGAATAACTTGAGTCAAAAAGTTATCCTACGCTTAGCAAGTTATATGCCAAACCTGGTACATAATGTACATCTGGATCATCTTCTCTTGTCCATTGATTCTGACAGCAATAGTACCTTTTCCTTCAATCTCCACTTGCTTATCATCTCCTAATTGAACTTGAGAATTCTATGTCTCATTCAGTTCCTTGAACTTCTACTTATCTCCTGTCAAATGATTTGAACAGACATTATCTAGGTATCATATTTCTTAGGACGTAATCTGGGGACTTACATAAGTTATAAAAAAATAGTATTCTTCCTCTTCTTTTGCGTATTATGCTTGTTTGTCCTTGGTCCAGCAAGCAGCTTCTTTGTTCCCAAATTTCTTACGATGAGTGCATTGGACTATACTCATTCTTCCATGTCCTCTTCCTCGAAATGCAGCTCTACCTTTGCTCGGTATTATGAATAACCTTGTGCTTGTAAGGCCTCCTCTTCTTCTTTTGCTACATTTCTGTTGATCCTAGTCTCATGTGCTTGAAGAGATCCAATAAATTCATTAACAGAGAAGGTAGAGAGGTCTTTAGATTCCTCTATGACTGCAACTACATGGTCAAACTTGGGAATCAAGCTTCTTAAAATCTTTGCGACAATAGTTTCATCTGTCACTTTATCACTATAGGATCTCATTTAACTAACAATTGATGAAACTCTAGCTAAGTACATCTGTATAGACTCATTAGTTTTCATAGTTACTGTCTCAAAATCTCTTCTAAGAAATTATAGTTTCACCGTGGTTACCTTGCCAGTGCCTTGATATTCAGTTTTGAGGATGTTTTAAGCTTCCTTTGCTATAGAAGCTGTTGCAATCCTTGAGAAGATCATTTCATCAACTGCTTGTTAAATGAATAACAAGGCTTTTGCGTCTTTCTTCCTTATTTGATGTATCTTCTGTATCTATTTATGAAATTCCACTTTCAACAAGATCCCACAGATCTTGAGATCTAAATAGGGTCTTCATCTTAATGCTTTAGAACTCATACGAATCACCTTTGAAAATGGGAATATAAGGTTGTGAGATGCTTACTGCTGAGCTACTGCTTGATGCCATCTTGCTACTAAAGTGACTTAGAAGCCTATGGTTAATAACCTAGCTCTGATACTAAAAATGTTGGTTTTAACAGATCAAGAAAGCTATGCCAAAATGATCTTTTATTTTTGCAATCTTTAACTTGAGAATGGCCTAAATATATATAAGCTTACAACTTGTACGGAAATAATTTGAAAAAAAATTCCTAGCTAAAATCTTGGCCTTAAATTTGCATGATAACGTCAAATCTGCATGATAATATCAACATCAACTTAGCTAAGAACAAGCTAACAACTAAATCTTATTTAATCATATAGATTTTACAACTTTGATTCAGTCTTCTTCGACAACTTCAACATAGAGTAAAATCATAAATCTCATTCATACCCAATTAGTGTCCATTTGTGACAAAAATCAACCTGTACATATGCATAAAAATCCTAAAATATAATCCTCAAAAGTATTAACATTAGAATAGATATCAAATCATAACACAAAAATACCATATTATTAACCCTACCTATCTCCTTAAAATCAGTCACGAGCGCTGGGATTATTGAAAATTTTTCTATCTCCTGAAAATGTAATGTCAAAGGATAAGCTGCCTACTTAATAAGGGTCACATAATTGTACCTTTATATCATAATAACTCAGTAGGGATTAGGATATTAGAATAGCAAAATAAATACACATGCAGTACTTAAAATGCAAAATCGATACCCTACACGTTTGAAATACTCAATCATTGAATACAATTTTATTAGTTAAGTATTATTACCATTTATGATTTAATTCCAATTATTGTTTTATTTAGGATTTTCTTAACCTGGTAAGCTTACATCAAATAGTCTATGAACTCATCTCATCCTCATCATCTCTTTCACTATACCAAAATATAATCATAAATATAAATATCGGCCCAGGATATGTCTCTCACTCAATCTCATCGGGTACTCTGGTACTGCTCTAACATAGCCTTTAGGGTACCCTAGTATTACTTCGGTATCTAATTATTTGCAAAGGGCATCCTTGAGACTCAAAATGTCCCAGTACCTACTCCACGGACTGGTACCTAGTCACATCTCATTCATACCTCAACATCTCATTAATCAAAGACCATTAAGTATAGCATATCCTAGGAAAATTACAAATCCAGTACTATTCGGTACTCAATCCGATATAATCTAATATTTATCTATTTTTACAAAAGAAATTCTAAATCTTACATAAGCAATACGTATCTCAATGCTTGAAACAATATTTAATTATTAAATTTTCATTTTATTTATCAATTATCAAGCATTACAATCACAAAACAAGTAATAATAAATAATAACTAAATTTGCATTTTATTTTAAATTAATTATTTAGTTATTTCTAAATAATCTCACATATATCAAAAATATTTATTTTATTCATAAATCACATAAAATATGCAAGCACTGAAATTACACATAGTAACATCTCAAATAGTGCACCAAATTGATGCAATACAAAAAGTTATGCCCAAATCTAGAGGTAACATCATTATTTACACTGCATATAAGGAAATCGATGTAATTCAAACTCTCGTTGACATAGGTTAGGGGTAGACTAACATCGGAAAATGATACATGTCCATAAAGCCTAAATGTCACTAGATAGACTATTCAAGTTGCATAACTAAGTCAAAGCATGATCAAAGAAAAGAAAGTTTAATAGTGTTACTACAAGGATGGGACATACCATCACATAATTGAGCTTATTGTTCCATAACTTATAATTGAAGCTTAAGTTCAGTGTTTTCATTACTCAAATTTGTTGTGTGTCTCTAAAATGGAGAGGAGATATGTGAACGAGAAAACAAAAGAAAATGGAAAACAGATGAAAGGACAATAACAAAGATGTTAAACATGACAAAGAAAGTTATGTAGAGAAAGTAGTTGCTTTGGTTTGAAGAGTCTAGAATTTTTTCTCAAGCTTAGAAATATAACGAGCTTTCCTCTCTTTTGAATGAGCAGTAGATTGTCAATTAGCAATAATCCTAGTTTTTTTCCACATATAAATATATATATATACATCATTTAGACTAACTTAAAAGAAAGAAAACACATTGATATTACACAAATTATCATTTAATGGAAAAAGTAATTGTGAAGCCTATGAGGATTTTGGGTTTGGTTTGGCCCATTTCTTGACCCAACCTGACCCACCCCATACTTGTTAAATCTATAAAAACAATTCTGCTGCTTCTTCTTTCATTCATTAAAAGCTAAATAGGTGAGCCCAAAGTTGTGGTTTTGTTTCTTTTCTTTTACATGTGGGTTTTCTTAGTTGCATATGTAAATTTTCATCATATTATTTTTATTCTCCTTGTTTTACAATGGGTTAGAGAAGGAAAAGTGAAAGAAGCCATTGAAATTCTCTGGAAAGGAGAAAGTTTTGGTCATATTGCTTTCTATACCTTTCAACTAAAATCTTTCGATTATTTTGATATTACTAAACTTCTTTTAAGATTTGAATTTCTTTAAATCCCTAATCTCCCTTGTTTTCATACAAGTAGCAAATTGAATCCCTTGACATCCACAATGTGTAGAAGTCTTTTAATTCTTTCCAACCTAGTATATCTAGTTATCATCAGTTTATTGGAGACTCATCCCATTCACTAGCTTTCTCAAATATCTTTATAATGATCCTCTCAAATGATTATAGGAGCTTGAGATAAGTAGTAGACACTCTCATCTAATTAAATCTAAAGGCCCCTCAATTTCTTCTAGTGAAAGGAACAATGTTTGAGTCTCATTTTTATGATCAAACATTAGGGCCACCCTTATTTCATGAAATATTCATAACACAATCATATTGACACACAAAGTCCATTTAATTTGGTTCCTTCATTGTTATTGGAATTTTAGGGATATCGATTCTTCTTTCTGGGTTCGTTTTACTAGAATATTACATATGATAGAGATTTTTATCTATTCAAGTCAAAATTCATCACTATGTGCAAGTTTGGAAATGGAAAGCCTTATTCCTAGCAAAGATGCATATTTCCTTGCTGAGCTAACTCATCAAATTTTAGTTTTTTAACTTACAAACACTGTGATCTTGAAGAAGACAATTAATTAATTGATTGATTTATGAATTTAATCTTAACTAATTGTAGCACATTCTTCTAGCTTTCTATTTTTGGTTTGTAAATTCAATTGTATTTGTTAATTTTACGCTAAGTATAAAGTGAGATAGGTTGCCAAATTGAGATGTTGCACTATAGAATCTAAGAGCTACATGGAGTGTATTAAGATACTTCATCTTTTATTTAAAGCCTATTTAGATTTTCATGTTGCATTTGTTAAGTTACAGTATTATATTTTTTTTTAGAGGAAGGAGAGCAATTTTCATTTAAACCACACTTGGATTTTTTTTAGGTGATGTATGTGATATGCAGAAGTTCTAATTAAATTTATCCAAGAATCATAATAACAATACCACAGCACATAACTAGGCAAATGTGCCTATTGTAGTGCTATATAGTTAAGGTGAGTCCAAGGTCGAATCTACAAGAAATACTATTACTAATGATTAACTAGCTCAACTATCTAGCTTAACAAGATGCAAAGAGATTGATTTGTTTGATAATGAAAATTTAATGAAAAAATTAAATTAAATTGCTTAACCAAACTCACAGAAGATAACACAAACAATGAAGCTAGGATTTAAGTGAATAATTCCTCTAGGTTGTGTATATATTCATCGTTTGCCTTAATTTAACTTAATTTCTAGATTTATTAGACTGTAGATTTCTTTATGTAAATCACACACACTCTCTACTTATGTAATTTTATTCAAGTTAATAAATTAGACAAAATTTTTCTCTATCTCATTCTATTAAGTGACTGTATTACTTTGCTTTATAGAACCTATTATTTTAGTTAATCTCACACCTAACCCATAAATTTTATGTACGTCTATCTCTAACTCTCTATGTAAGATGTATCACTTATAGAGTGATTTTAAAGTATACAAATGATCGGGTCTTTTAATAAAACATATGCAATGGACTCTTAATCAAACACATACAAATCAAATCATTGAAATCGACATTTACGTTCGCATAACATTCAAGATTAAATCAAGAATAAAAAATAAATACTACATCCTAGAGTTCATAAAATACCTAAATCCTAAAGAAAAGTTTAGTTCCTAAACATAATTTAAATCTAAAAAAACAATCAATAAAGAGAAAGAGAAAGAGAAAGAAAGGCTCATGTTGATTAAACCTTGTTCCTTGAATCCTTAATGATAGTTTATGTGAATTCCTTATCTTGAATCTTCAA
>JAOXYD010206952.1:0-20928 GCA_028565735.1 Pinacopodium congolense
CATAAACAATGACCCAAATAACGAGAATATGCTGGAAAATAAAAGAAACAAAACTTATATTAATTAAAAACCAAGATTCCATATAAAAATAAACCAAACACAATGAAAATAAAGAATAACAGAAAATAAATGCATAAAAAATAGGAAAAACATCAAGAACAGTAAGTATATAAGGTTTAGAATAAGAAATAAATGAAGTAGAAACAAGAAAATACTTAATCTAAGCTAAAACATGGAAAAAGAAACAAAACAAAACCCTAAACTAAAGAAGAAGACGATTGTAAAAAGAATGAAGAGCTTAAAAAAATGTAAGGGCTCCCTCTCTCATGCTTTTTATGCCCCTTATATATGTCTTGGAGGGCTGCTAGGGTTTTGGAGATGATGTGGGAGAAGGGAGAAATTTCGTCAAAATTTCCCTTATGAATTATAAAAACGAAATAATTTTACAATTTCTGTTTTTGTCCCACAATTTGACAACTTCTTCCCCCTTCACTTTTTATGCTATAACTCCTTTTATACAACTCCAATTGCCATGAAATTTGGTATGTAAGCTCCTCACATGTGGATCTTGCAGGCCATAAAATTTCAAAGTAATATGAACTCCAAAGGTACACTAAATGCATCACCGAAGTTACCTATACCAAAAATGATGTTCAACTGAGCTTGTCTTGTTCTTTTTGTTTTCCGCTCTTCATGACTTGTTATATGGCCTTGAAATTTGGTGTGGAGCTTCATAACTTGATGCTATAAGTCCCAAAATTAGTTCCACACCTCTTATAATTCCAATTGTAATCCAATTCTGATCAAAACATGGCCCTTTCAAAAGGAACAAAAACTAAACATTTTAAATAAAAAAATAGGGATGGAGTGGAATTGTAACACATATAGAAATACTATAAAATGCATCTTTATCAAATACCCCCACACTTGAACTATTGCTTATCCTCAAGCAAGTTAAACACAACCAAGATATCCTGTCAATTCATTTTCAAAGAAAACCAAGTGTATGCAATCCTTCAAACTTTAGCAAACTCAAGCATCAAGCTACTACATATATCATAATCTTTTCATCAGTGCACATAAACAAAGTCAAAGGTAAACACCATTGATCAAAAGCAAGTATAAAATTAAGATGGACTTTCCTCACAATTTTCACTCATATCACTCAAGTATGTAAGGGTTGGTGTTTCACTCAAGACTCCCTTTAAGAGATTACACTACCATAAGCTTGCAAATATACCAATTTTCCTCTACATAGAATACATGCAATCATGGATCAAAGGGCTTTTACTTGGTTGTAATGGGGTTTAGGTTGAGGTAAGGTAAAAAGGGAAGGGTTAATCACAAGTAGTAATACATCACTAAATAAAAGGAATAATCAAATACAAATTCTAAGATGAACACATAAGATTGCACTACTCATTACTAACCAATGCTACCATATTTTATTCCTTTTTCTTTTCCTTCTTTTTTTTCCTTTTTGCTTTCTTTCTTTTCTTTTCTTTTTTCCTTTTTTAAACTGGAATAAAGATAAAAACAAGAGAAAACAATAGCATCATGTATCAATAAACAAATGAGTAGAAGTACCTCCTAAATTATCTTAAAATAGAGTATAAAACAAAAGTCTCAAAATAGACATCAAGTGCTCACTCAGTACATCATTCAACTTATAACAGGGTAAGGCTAAATTGTTTTTAGGTTTCAATATAAGGTGCTTAATAAAGAAACAAACATTGTTAAACGCTCAAAATGGTAGGTAAGGAAAAAAAAAAAGCTTGGTAGGTCATTTAAGCTAAGGGGTTTAAAACAAGGAAGGCCTTAATAATTTCCATAAAGCATGCAACTAGTAGTATCAAACAGGTTCAGAGTAAGTTCTGAAGATAATCTTCATAGGAGAGCATAACACATAACAAATAAGATAAAATGACTATGAAATGTAGTCATATAGGCTCAAAACCTCACATGTGTTTATATGAAAATCCCTCAAATCATGCATCACCTAATTTCTCAAGCATCAATTATTGACTAAGTTTATGTAACTAACTACTTTAATCAATCCATATGATTCACCTTCCACTCAAGTTGCATAATCCAAATTCAAGCATATAACTCAATTCTTAGTCCAACTACTATAACAGAATCTTATGATTCAACATTCACCACAGTTCAAGTACAAAAATGCAAAAATTTTAAACTGGCCCCACCCATACACTTATAATGGACATTATCTTCAATGTCACTACATCAATGAAAAACACAAAGGGATGAGATCTAGAATACTCCCCTAATGGATGTAAACCTTAAAATCTGAGGTGGAGAAAAGATCTTCCTCCTTAGAGAATGACAGCCCATCTTTTACCTATAACCAAAACACACAAAAAGCAAATAAACACACGAAGCAAACCAACTGACAAATATGTACAAAAGAGAAATACAAATAAAAGGAAAAGGATACGGATGGGATGCCTCCCATCAAGCGTTTATTTTAGGTCATAAGATTGACCCTCGGCATATTTGACATTATTCATTATTAAATGGATGCTTGAGACTAATAAGTAGCATGCTCAGACTCCATGGGTAGCCTGGAGCACCTTCCATCGAAGTAGATTCCTTTGCAGTACAATGCCCTGAGGCTTCCAAGGAGTATAACTTCATCATTTCTCTATCATACTCTAATGTCCACTCGTCTTTGCGGGCATCGCCCTTTTTACACAAAGATGGTCTCTATAAGAGTATCGCCAATGGATGTGGAGACTCGACATCCTGCTCACCATATCTAGTCTTCAGCTCGCTTAACCACAACTCTTCCACAAACTTCACTTTTTGCAGCTTTTTTTCTTTCTTCTTCTCTTCATTTTCTTTAACCTGTAACAAACTAGGAAAAGGAAATGAAATTCAGTTAGCAATAACAGGAATTGCATCACTTACCTTAGGAGGTTGCGCACACTCTGTCTTTTCTTGAGCTAGTGCCTCTTCCTCTCCTAACTTCTCTTACTCTTCCTCTATGATTTCTGGGTACCCAGATTGATCTCCACTCTCTATAGGAATGCACACCTCCTCCTCTAGTGCTCCCTATAGTTGGCTGAGCTTGCTGTCAGATGCTTAGGCTTCTAAGGTCTGAACCATATTAGCTAAGTGGCTTAATTGATCTCCCAAGGTCTTTATCCAACTCCTCGTTTCCTACTGGAACTGAAGGGTGCTCATCGCCAAGCTCATGACAATCTCCTCCAATGCCATCCCATCAGCTTGTGGTGGCGATAATGGAGTTGGAGGCTCTGATTGGAAGTATAATTGATCACCGTAGTAGCTCGGTAGAGAATGCGTACCCTGCAAAATAGGACACGTACAAAAAAGGTAACCCAAAAATGAAAAAACTTCACATACCTTAGATGGTTAATCATTCATCAATACTTTCATGGCTAAGGGTGTGAAATTCTCTACTTGATACTCAAACCTAGAAGCAATAAAAGAATCAAATGCATTATCAGGGTAATAAAGATAAGAATCAAACTCATAGGCACGCTGATAATGATCCATCACTGCTAAAAGATCTAAAAATCAGAAAAAAAAAGTTATGAATCTAAGACAAATAAAAGACAAGATAACCAAAAACAACAAACAGAAAAAGAAAAATAGCACTAGAAATAACAAAAAAAACAAGCGCCAGTTCCCCGGCAGCGGCGTCAAAAATTTGGTGAGTTTGTCGCGGACTATTAAATAATAAATTTACCTAACTAAACCTAACTAAGTAATAAAGGTGAGTCAGGGTCGATCCCACAGGGAGTTAGGGTATGCTAAAGCTATTCTAATGCTTCATAAAAAAGAAAAAAAAATCCTAGATGCAAAGATATTAAAACTAATCACTAAAGACCATTAATGAAACAGAACAAATAAACGATAAATAAATAATAAATATGACAAGCTGGGTAGAAGATAAATCAAGGATTCTAGAATTATAATTAATCTTCGAAATAGATAAGTTGTGACTGGTCTAAGATGTTAGCCTATAGGTTCGAACAAGCTCTCAAACACTCAATTTCTCTAAATTTAGATAGGTCCTCTGCGATAAGAAAACCTATCCCTAATCACGAGGTAACCTAGAATAAGCTCTCTAGATTTAATGACGCGATAGCATTAACAAATTAAGGAACGACTAACCTAAGCCACGGTCACACAAGCTCGGATCATGTAACCTAGAAGAATGGAATCCTATTAACTATGGACAATTACATATCACAAGTCATCACCTAGCAATTGAACTAAGAATCATACCTAGGGTAGCTAATCCTAAGCTTTAATCCTTAATTTATGACATTTATGCGGAATCCCAATTCAATCATAACCTAAATCACAAAACCCAATTAAATTAAATTAAATTCTCATAATTATTAAGCCTAAGATCCATTAATATCTTCTAACCCACATCACAGCTAGCCTAACATCACAAAAATAACACAAAACATAAACTGAAAATATAGAAAAATTAATAATAACGCATAAACAATGACCCAAATAACGAGAATACGCTGGAAAAGAAAATAAAAAAACTTATATTAATTAAAAACCAAGATTCCATATAAAAATAAACCAAACACAATAAAAATAGGGAATAATAGAAAATAAATGCATAAACAATAGGAAAAACATCAAGAATAGTAAGTATCTAAGGTCAATAATAAGAAATAGATGAAGTAGAAACAAGAAAATACAAGAAAATACATAAACTAAGCTAAAACATGGAAAAAGAAACAAAACAAAACCCTAAACTAAAGAAGAAGACGATTGTAAAATGAATGAAGAGCTTAGAAAAATGTAAGGGCTTCCTCTCTCATGCTTTTTATGCCCTTTATATATGTCTTGGAGGGCTACTAGGGTTTTGGAGATGAAGTGGGAGAAATTTCATCAAAATTTCCCCTATGAATTATAAAAACGAAATAATTTGACAATTTCCATTTTTGTCCCAGAATTTCACAGATTCTGCCCCTTTCGCCTTTTAAGCTCTAACTCTTTCTATACAACTCCAATTACCATGAAATTTGGTATGTATGCTCCTCACATGATGCTCTTGCACTTCATAAAATTTAAGAATAATCGGAGTTCTAAAAGTATACCTAAGACATCACCGAAGTCACCTATACCAAAACTGATATTCAACTGAGCTTGTCTTGTTCTCTTCTTTGTCTACTCTTCATGGTTTGTTATATGACCTTGAAATTTGATGTGGAGCTCCATAACTTGATGCTATAAGTCGCAAAATTGGTTCCACATCTCTTCTAGTTCCAATTGTAATTCAATTCTGCTCAAAACATGGCTCTTTCAACTTATATTTGTGCCCACAAGTCAAATCTGTATGTAAATACAAACGGAATACAAATTAAACTTTTAAATAACAAAATATGGATGAAATGACATTGTAACACATATAGAAATACCATAAAATGCATCCCTATCATTATCATTCAATCTTATGTTATAAAGTCACTCAAGACATTCAAGAACATGTCCTTAGTTAAAATTTAGATCAAAACATCATAAATAAACAAGAAAAATCATATTCACCATCAAAGCACATGTTCTTTATATATATATATATATATAAACAAAGAGAGTATAAAAGAAGAGATTTAATGTTTACAAAACCCCAAATGATGGAACAAACTGATAGAAAGCCACCCAACACATTTATAAACTCCCTTGAATCCTCAAAACAAACTGAAATTACAATTTACAAAGGCTAGAAAAGAAAATGGAAAGAAAAAACCAAAAATTAAGAAAAGAAGAAGAAAATCTGGTTTTGATCTGAATTCTCCCTTCAAATCTAACCTAACTGCTCCAAAATTGATCTTTGGAGCTCTATTTATATGTCTAGGACAAGTTGGAGCAAGTTATAGCAAGTGGAGAGCAAGTGGCAACCTCGATAGCTACCAAAACGATGCTTAAAAGGAGTACTATGATGGACTATGAAGAAGCCATTTAACTCCCTATCTTCGAGAGTAAAACAGTAGGCTACAAAGCACAACGATGGGTAAAAGGGGGTCACTGTTTAACTCTTGAAATCTGGCTTTTCAGTTACAACTTCGAGAGTTTCTCCACTTTTTAGCTTCCGTCTATATTATACATGAGTATAATGATATTTAAACACTTTTTCATCAACTAGTAGTGAATTTACATTAAATTGGCTTGAAATGGATATGAAAGTACATTGAAATCCAAGCCTAAGAATTCCTCCACACTTAGCTTTTGCTTATCCTCAAGCAAATCACTAATTCATTAAGTTTAACATAGCCTATAAGTATAGAAAAACTTACTCAACTCATCAAACCCAATTATTAGCACCTTTTCTTAATTATTCAATCATCAAACAAATCAACAAGATGTTATATGATTAATCAAATATGTAAATTAACAAATAACTTCATATTCTTTCAAACTTCAACCTAACTTGCATCAAATGATTTTCATGCATAAAGTGAATATGCAAAAAGCAAAATGACTCAACTTTTAAGAAACTTCACACCTGTTAACCATTAAGCACAACTTAAGCACAATTGTAAGCTCTTAAGGCTTAATTGAGAGGTCATTCAATCTTTCACGCGAAGATGAACATTTTGTCGTGAACATTCCCGATTACTTAATTAATTTACCTCACATCAATTAGCTACTAGCACCACTCATTAACTTTAACTGATTGGTTTGAAGCTAACGGAGTGAATAAACATTGCTCATATTTTCACAATTTTGGCACACTTTTCATTTTTTTTTCATTCTTTTGATTTTTTAAACTTTTTGCATTGATTTTGATTTTGAATTCAAACAAGGTAATGAAAATGCTAAAAGAAGTCACAAAAAGCTTTAGAGATATGCATTTTATACATGGAAACTCATAATGCTTATCAAATATATATAATCCAAAATATGAAACCATCAAAGTTCATTGTTAATAAACATGCTCAACTAATAATATAACATCTTAAAACATCAAAATCAAAAGAAAAATATCAATAAAATGCATCAAAATTGAAAAAATTCTAAAATTTATAAATTATCTTGAAAAAGATGCTAAAATGATGTACTTTAGAACAAATAAAACATAAGTTTGATAAACCATCCCTCCCCCACACTTAAATTGAACATTGTCCTCAATGTTCATAAAATACATAATAAGTACATAAATGAAGAAAAAGGAACAAAAGCACTTGGATAGAACATACAATCGCTTTAAGATCCCTTGAAGATGCATTTACAAACTTGCTCCATAAGATAGCAAAGATTGAATATAACACCCAAAAATCCAACAAAAGAGAATCAAAGCACCAAACACCAATAAGAAAGTAGCCATGTGTCATAAAGTAAATATGAGCAAAGAATAACAAGCAGTACAAAAGGAAAATAAAAGAAAAGCACACCAAATAAAAGAAAGCACACAAAACACATTTAAACCTACTACTACGGTTGGGTTGCTTCCCAACAAGAGCTTTTTAAGGTCTTTTAGCTAAACTTTAAAGTTAGGGAATTTTTAAGTAGAATTTTAGCTCACTATGCTCTATGCATAATATTAACCCATATGATTTGACATATATATGAATAAATATAGCATAAAACAAGAAATTTAATGTTTAGAAAGCACCAAATGATAATACAAACTGATAAATAACCTCCCAACATGTCTATGAACTCCCTCGAATCCTCAAAACAACCTGAAATTATAATCTATAAAGGCTAGAAAAGAAAAAGGAAAGAAAAACCTAAAAACTAAGGAAAGAAGAAGAGAATCTAGTTTTGATCTGAATTCTCCCTTCAAATTCGATCTAACTATTCCAAAATTAATCTCTGGAGCTTTATTTATATGTCTAGGACAAGTTGGAACAAGTTGTAGCAAGTGTAGAGCAAGTGACTGCTGGAAATATTTCGACAGCTACTAAAATAGTGCTTAAAAGGAGTATTATAGCAAGCTATGAAGAAGTCATTTAAGTCCCTATCTTCGAGAGTAAAATGGTGAGCTGCAAAGTATAACAACGGGTGAAAGGGGGTCACCGTTTAACTCTTAAAATCTGGTTTTTTAGCTACAACTTTGAGAGTTTCTCCATTTTTTAGCTTCCATCTGTATTGTACATGAATATAAATGATATTTAAACACTTTAGCATTAATTAGAAGCAAATGTACATTAAATTGGCTTGAAATGGATATAAAAATACATTGAAATCCAAGCCTAATAGACATAGAGGAGATTAAGTTGCATACAATACTTTATATAGATCATGTTGTTACAAGTAGATGATTCTTTTGGTTTTAATATGATTTGGAGTTTTTTTTAATGCTTTGAAATTCTCTTATGAATGATTGACCCATTTTATTTGAAAGAGATAATAGATGAGAATTTGGTATTTTTATGTTATTTTGATGAGTTATTGTAATACGTGTTGCCTTGGTTCAATTATGGGAGAAATATGACTTCCACTACTCGATAAAGGTATGTTATGAGTCCAGTATCAAAGTTCTATATTAAGGATTAGGAGCATGATCCTAGAAAGCAATGAGATTAGTGAGGATAGGTGGGCTTTACAAAAAAATATTTTATTTTCTTGTAATTTTATAAATAAAATTTCACTTAATTCTAAACAAGTATGGCCATATTAAAAAGATATATATTGGTTATATTGTTAGTAATGATGAAGTAGAGTTGCCAATCAATCTAATTGTTATAAATATATTCTATTCTTATATTAGTATAGGCAAGGATTTTTGGAAGGACATTATACCTCCTTAAGAATGACAAAAAAAGCATGTAGACTTTAACATCTTAATAACTAAAAAACTTAGTTTTTTTAAGGAGACAAGACAAGATAAGTATGGAGTAGTATAAAAGAGCATTGATTTTTTAACGACCTTTATGGATATAAGGGAGTAGGGATTAAAGGGAGTAGAGATGGGCAATATATCCCATAATAAGGAAATTTTTTAATGAGTTTCCTATTAATTGGTAGTGTTTAACAAATGATAAGTAGGTTGGTTTTAAGATTGAGAATGCTCTATGTATTGATAAAATTTCTAATTGTCCTTATAAGATGAAACTTAAAAATTTGATGGACTTGAAAGAGAAACTACAAGAATTGTTATATAAGGATTCCATTATATCAAGTGCATATTTTTAAGACACATCGTTACTTTTTGTGAAGAAGAAAGAAAGCTCTATAGGGATGCATATTAATTATAAAGAGATGTGTTAAACTATAGGAGGTTCCACCTTATTTTGATGATTAAAAACAATCTTTAGCCAAATTTTTATGTTATGTTTAAGGCTTTAAAAGATAGGTTTATGGTTGAAGTATAAAGAAATTGTTTATAAAGTCTCAGAGCTATTGTAGAGTTCATGAAGTCAATATGATGAAGACTCTCAAGTTTTGAAAAAACAAGATAGAATTTATATAGGTTTATGATTGTAATTTTTTATATATGTTTTGCTTGGTTCATTTTGGTGTTGTTAAGGGGCTTACTTATGCATAATTGCATTCATATATATATGTCACATAATCAAAAGGTAATTGTGTAGGAAATTTTTTGAAGTAGTTATTTTGATGAGTTCAAATGTTTTGGGAAAGTATTTTCAATGTAAGTGTGAGTTAAGAAATGTTTTTAAAATGTTTGGGGATTATTTGGATTGAACTGTGATGTGTTTAAATGTTAGAAAAACTAGTCATGAATTGGATAGTTCGATTAGTATAGAGCACTGATCGACCAGAGATTGATCAACCAGTACACATACAAGTCGACTATTAGAGGCATGATTTACATCCAATAGGCAAATATCCAATGGTAAATTTGATTAAATGAAAAAATGCATTGTGTAATGGCTAGAAGGCCTAAAAACACTATAAATAGGTGTTTTTTTAAATGGCATAATAATATAAAAAGAGCTTGAAACATTCTTAAAATTGAGTTGGATATTCTAAGTCGATTTTACGAGTTTTTAATGAATTTTTTTGTGGTTTTGTATAGCATTTGTGAACTTAAGTATGTATTAATCTTAAGAGTTTTTTAGTCTCTTTATTACATCATTGTGAGCTTTAGAGAAACTCTTTACAAATGTATTTTTGAAAGGTTAAAAGAAAGTGAGGAAAGAAACTATAAGGGTGGTTATTATTGAGTCTTGAAAAAATATTGGTATTACTAACTTTATATTTATGATTAGTTATAGTGAAAATTTTTAACAAGTTGTTAGGGAGAGGATTTAGGAGAAAGTGGATATCGCTAAACCTCTATAAATTGGTTTTCCTTCTTCTCTTACTTATACTTTTAAAAGTAAGCATTGTTTATGATTTTTATAAATTATTTACAATGTTTATATTATTAATTAATTATCTTTCACATAAGTGTTTAGTACATTTTTGTGAAATTATGATTATTAACTTAGAAATTTTAAAGCCCTTAATTCACCCCCTTAAGTGCTAAATAGGAGTAATAAGTAGTAATAAAGCCTAGGTCTTATATAGTTATAATTCTAATGAATTAGTGAGGAAAGATCATACAATGGCATAAATGATGAACTCATTTGCTCCATCTACTAGCCTAAAGGGACAAAATACAAATAAAGCTCCCTATTTTAATGGAAACGATAACCTCCATTAAAAAACTAGAATGAAATATTTCGTTATGGCCAATAATGTAAAATTATGGAGAATAGTATCACAAGAAACATCAATGCCCTTTAAAATAGTAAGAAATCAAATAGCACCTAAGGGTGAGGATGAATGAGATAATAAGGATAAAAGATTAGTCTCTCTTAATACCAAAGCTATACATATTTTATATTGTACTATACATAGTAATGAATTCAATAAAGTATCCATATGTGAAATTGTGTATGAAATTTGATATACCTTAAAAATTACACACCAACGCACAAACCAAGTGAAAGAGATTAAAGTTAGTATGTTTATCCATCAATATGAGTTTTTTCATTTGTTACATAATGAATCTATTTCTTATATGTGTGCAATTATGTAGATATTATTGATATTTTAAAAGGCTTAGGTGAGATTTATTCAAATGCTGAACTTGTAAGGAAGGTCCTTAGGTCTTTACCAAAGTTGTAAAAAGCTAAAGTGACTGCAATATAAGAAGTAAAAGATCTTAATATCCCCCCCCTTGACAAGCTTTTTGGTTCTCTCCTTACATATGAAATGATATTAAAAGAGACACGAGAGGAGGAAAACACACACAAGAAGAAGAACGTAGCATTCAAAGCATCAAATAAGGAAGAAAGTGATGAAAAATCCTCTTCAGATGAAAGTGAAGATGAAGATATCCCCATTCTCAAAAGGAGTCTTAAAAACTTCTTGAGGAGGAAAGCATGCAGACAAAGAAGATAACATAATGGTTTTTCAAAAAATAAATGGGCTATTGTTACTTTTTTTAATGTAATGACAAAGGTCATGCGAGATCGCCATGCTCGCTACTCTAAAAGAAGGAAAAGAAAGATCTAAAGAAGAAGAAGGCTTTGAAGGCCATATGAAATGAATCAAACGATTTTGAAAAAGAAGAAAAAGAAGTGACTAACATGTGTTTTATGGCATGGAATGAGGTACCATCTTCCTCCTCTTCTAGTAGTGAAAATAAATGTGAAGTAGAGCATAGTTATGAGGAATTGATGAATACTTAGAAGATTTGACTAGGAAGAAAAAAAGTTGTTTACTAAGAATAAAGAAACTTTGAAATTGTTAGATAAATGTAGATTAGGCAATAAGAAACTTAGGCTTGAATTAAAATCAAAGAATGTTATAGATAATGATAGTTTGGTAAATGAAAATGCTTCATTAAAGAAAGAAATGAAGTCCCTTAAAGAATCACTTACAAAATTCACTAAGAAAAAAGAAGAAATAGAAACTATTTTAGGTGCAGAAA
The DNA here is from genome assembly GCA_028565735.1 of Pinacopodium congolense. Taxonomy (NCBI): domain Eukaryota; kingdom Viridiplantae; phylum Streptophyta; class Magnoliopsida; order Malpighiales; family Erythroxylaceae; genus Pinacopodium; species Pinacopodium congolense. The sequence goes on from JAOXYD010206952.1 coordinate 11,903, forward strand.
AGACGAGTAATGACAAACATGGTTTAGACTATATTAATGAAATGGATCTTTACATAGTAAGACCATATACATAAAGGGTAAGAACTTGGAAGATGAACCTTTAACTAGGACCTTTGGTCAAAATGCATCCACTAGTAAAACAGAACCTAAGGGGAAAAAAACTACACTTACATGTATACTTTAAGACCTAGGAGACCCCTTCAACAAAGGTATAATTATAGAAGGACATTCTTTTAACTAAAGAAAACTATCAATTTTGGTCCCACAATAAATTTAAACCCAAATATGGATATAGGAATGCATATAGGTCACATATTCCCTTATTTTTCATATATTATGATTATCATGGGCATGTAGCACATTTTTATTATGATAGATTAGGAAATATGAATGTTTCATCAAATAGTTAGAGGAAGTCAACTAACCATTAAAGACCTAAAATAATGTAGTCACTAAAGATTCATTGAATTTTATTTTATAAGTAGCTCCAAATATAAAAGGAATAATTACCAATCGGTATTATTGAACTAAGTAGAGAAATCAAAAGAAAAAATTGGTGATATATAATTTAGGAGTTACATAATCATTTTTTGTAGTTACTTTTATATAATTTGCTTTTGGTAATGTTTAATTGTTTAAATAAAAGTTAATTTCTTAATTTTGTGATTAAATTATATTTTTTGTATTTGATAAATTGATTATTTTGTTTAAAAAATTATTATTGAGTTTAAAACTTGTTTAAACATTTATGGCTGTAGAAAATTTTTTTAATTGTTCCTTTTAGAAATTGTTGGGAATTATTTGGGTATTATTTGTGTTATGCATTAAAAATATGGAACTGTGTGTTTTGAAGACGCATTGGTCAACCAATACTTCAAATAGTTCAACTTATTACAAGGTGACTAGTTGAAATTAATAACTCAACCAGTGTGTTGTATTTCAAATGTCTTCTTCCATTCCTCTGTTTTGTTTTATTTGTTCTCTCCTTAAACATCATTTTCAAAGATTTAAGTTTCTCCTTCTTCAATTTCTTCATTCTTTTTCAACCAAATTGTGAATTTGTCCTCACAAACACTCTCTCACACATATATCTTCAATCACCTCTATAAGACCTCCATTTGTAACATTCATCTCTACGGTAACACTCTCTATCTCCAGAAAAATTACAACTCTTTGATAAAGTCTATAACAACAAGAAAACATTTTTCACCTATATTTTTCTTGTGCACACAAGCCCCTCACTTCATTCATTTCATTTCAACCTCTATCCGCAAATTTAGTAAATTTCCTAAATTTTCTAGATTTAGGATTCTTGTCAATCTTCAATTTTTTTCGCAATTAATGATAAATTATATTATAATTCATCATTTAGAAGCATGCTAATAGTTAAATTTCATGTAATTGCACATAAATTGAATCAATTTTGATTTAAGGCATAGTTAAGGTTTTAGAATTGGAAAATTTGAAAATTCTTGATTAATTTTTCAAAATTATTTGAAATTGAAAGTTTTTTTATACAACTAGGAGTATAATTGAGGTATTAAACTTTCAATTACACTTATTTATGTCAGATTTGATTTTCCTTAGCTTTAGGTTTTATAAATTGGGATTTTTCAAATTTTTATCAAATTAAAGTTTTTTTAATGAAAATGATCATATAGAAATGCAATTACATATTAGCTTGAGGTGTTTAATCATTCAACTGCTACTGTTTTGATCAAATTATATTTTCCCAATTTTAGTCATTAGAAATTAAGGCTTTTTCAAAATCTTGATAAATTGAGACTTTTTTTTTGTAAAAATGATCTTTGAAAAATGTAATTGGGAGTTGATATGAGGTATTTAGACTTTTAATTGAAGTAATTATGTCAAATATTCCTTTTAGTATTTTTCAAGTTTTTAAAATTTGGTCTATTTCAAAATTTTGATTAATTACAATTTATTTCATTCAGTCAATTTTATATAAATGAAATTAGATTTCAATTAGGGATGTTTGAACCTTCAATGATGTTTGACCTCATTGAATTTTTGTTTTCCCTAATTTGGATATAAAATGTGAATTTTCTCAAAATTTTCAAATTAGAAGTGTTTAATAAAATTGGATTTATAAAAACTCAATTGGATTTACAATTAATTATTTAATAGTTTTTAAATTGCATATGTTTCAATCATGCATTCATATAAAAACATATAGTTACTTAGAATATAGTTGAACATTTGATCATAGATATATTCTCTTATCCTTTCATGTAACTTATGTTAATTGGTTATAAATAACATTTAATACCCTTGTGATTTCTCACTCTTAGAGTCCTTATAGGGTGTTTACTTTTTAGAGATTATCCCTAGACTTATCCGAATCTTATCATCATTTTTTAATCATGATTACAACTTAAGGTAGTAGTTCTCTAGGAGTAGAAGATCTCCAATTTCTCAAAGGGATTAGTACTTTGATGTTAACACTCCTCAACTCCAAGATTATATTTTTAGAAAACTTTATGAAAACTGACCCATTTCTCCCTTTTATTTGTTCTTTTTCAAACAAAATGGCCTAGCCTAATACTTTATTAATCAAGAATAGGAACATGTTCTTACTATTTCATCTATGATTAGTCCCACCAATATTCACCTATTCTTTTACAGCCTTATAGAACATCATGTAGGAGATGAATATTTTGTATTTTCTAAGGTTCAAGGTGTTTTAATTCGTTTATCTAAAGACATCAATAATAAAATTCTAGGTTTACTCATTCTTTTTTAGTATGCCTCTTACAATTGTTTTACCAAACTTAATGGCACAACTCACACGATACCTACGAGAGTTCAAACTTCTTTAAAGTTAGTTAGTGTTGAGGGAATTACTGAAAAACCTAGTGATGATAGAGATCTTAATGTTGTTCCCCAATTCCATCACTTTTTTATTAGATATAATTTCCTTTCTTCTTATGGCCATTATATGGCCTTAGGTTTAAATGATTTGTGATTTCTTTCGACCATAATGTTAGAAGAAAGAATTTATGTAAGAGACTTTATTCTTTATAACATAGTTCACTTTTCTTTGAAAAAAAAAAGAACCAAAACATTTTGTATTCTCTTACTTTAGGTCACATCTTCTATCATTTTCAACTTCCTTCCACGAAAGATGAATATGAACTTAGCACTTTATTTGATCAATCTACTCTTATTCGCATAAATATCAACTTGTGAATAATTGAATGAAGTGACTATGTTAGCGATGATGGCAATCTATTCCTCCTCCTATCCATCTCGGTGGTGATGATGAATATGCTTCAAGTCATACTGCAGCCTTACTAGTTAATGATGAGACTACGTCTTCTAGGCCTCATCCTACTTCATTCGATCCACAGTTTAAGATTACCTTACTTTATAAGGACTTTGATACTTTCTGCCAAGAGGTGACCACGCTGATTTTTGGAATGTTCACTCGTGTTAATTACTTATGCTCGCAACTTGATGATATTAACACTTTGGTTCATGATCAATGATTCCATCTTCCTCTGCCACCGTTGGATAAATGACATGACAGATGTTTTGGAGACTTATTTTTTTATGATGTATTTGATGTAGTTTGATGCTTTTAAAATCCTTAAGATATGACTTTTTATTATTTATGTCATTGACAATTTGTGTCATTGACTCCTCCTTCTTATAGAGGTTTATATTTATAATTTTTGGCATCTCTTTTCTCTTATAAATGGATTAAAGGTTATGATCTTTATGATTCTTTTGTGTTTGATTTCTAGTATTTTTTTAATGATTTTACTTGATTACATGCTTATTTCTATCTTTTTGATGATTCCAAAAGGGGGAAAGATAAATGTGACACAATCCATTTTGAGGGAGCAGTAAAATTTTTTATTTTTTTGATTTTTTTCATAATGCATGAATTTAGGGAGAGCTATAAATTTAAACAAATTTAAGGGGAGTTGTAAATTTTTGATCTTGTTACATTTGTGTTAAATTTGAAATTGTGAAATTAGTTGTAAATTTGTGATAAATTTATGAGAGTTAATCAAATTTGGGAATTTTGATATTTATTATGATTGTCAGATAAATGTAGAGTTTTTTACATGATTTTTGGAGGTGTATATATGATATTGATTTGAAATAGTTTGGTTATTTTGTTTGTTGTATCATGAGTAGGAACTAAATTGTGAATGATGGCTATGGGACATTATGTAAAATTGAATAACTTTGGAATGATATATGGTTATTTGTAGCTTTATATTTATAAGATCACATAGTTTTATTATCATAAAAAGCGGGACATTGTTAAATAAAGGGAGGTCTCACCTTATTTTAATGATGATAAAACAATATTTAGACTACTATTTTTATTGTATCTAAGGATTTAAAAGATAAATGTATGGTTGAAGTATGAAACAATTTGTTTATAAAGTCTTGGAGCTAATATGGAGTTCATAAAGTTAATATGATAAAGACTAAAGTTTTGGAAGACTAAGACAGAACTTATATAAGTGCATGTTCGTAATTTTTTATGTATGTTTTGCTTAGTTCATTTTGGTGTTGTTAAAGGTTTTATTCATGCATGATTGCATTCATGATTTAAAATATGCATGTAGGCTGTGTAATTAAGAAGCAAAGTTTTTAATTTCGTACCGGTTTTGGCGATACCAACCAAAAAACTGTATAAAATTACAAAATACTATATCAGATTTAAATAATGGTTAGTACCAGAAATATCGGCCGGTACTGGGACTAAATAAAAATAAATAAATTTTTTTTAAAAAAAAATTTGTATTTTGGCCTTTTAGATTTAAATTTAAGTTAAAAACTATACAATATAATATATTTATAGACTATTTTTAAATTTTATAAAATTTAAAGGTTGATTATAATTTTAAAAAATTATCTGAAACGGTACTGATATCGACTGATACAGGTATAATATCATTTAAAACTAAATCTGGTACTGGTACTGATACAGTATTCAAAATATTGTTAAGAAGTAATTATATGGAGAAGTTTTTGGATTAATCCTCTTAATAAGTTAAAATGTTCTAGGAAAGTGTTTTCATTATGTGTGTGAGTTAAAAAAATGTTTTTGAAATATTTGAGGATGGTTTAGATTAAATTATGATGCGTTTAAAGTGTTTAAATGTCAAAAAATTTGGTTGACTAGTCGAAGTGTGATTCTCATCTAATGAGCATAAAGAGACATTAGACAACATCTAGTAAGACTTAAAAATACTATAAATAGGTGTTTTGTGAGTAGTATAATCATTCTAAAGGAGTTTGAAGCATTCTTACAATTAAATTAAACATTCTAAATTGATTTTAGTGAGTTTTAAGTGAAGTTTTTGGTAAATTTTTGTGTGATTTTGTGACGCATTTATGAGTTAAATGTGTACTTATCTTAAGAGTTCGTAAACCTCTTTATATACTATTGTGAGTTTAAGTAAAACTCTTTACAAGTGTATTTTTGAGAGGTTGAAGGGAAGTGAGGCAAGAAATTGTGAAAGTTATTACTGAGTCTTAAAAAAGAGTTGGTTTATTTATTATTTGTTATAATGAAAATTCCCAAATCATTGTTGGGGACAAGACTTAAGAGAAAGTGGATATCTTCGAACCTTTGTAAATTGGTTTGCATTCTTCTTTTCCTTATATTTTTACATTCAAGCATTTATTTACAAATTGTTTATATAATTATTTACATTGTTTATATTATTAATTAATTGGCTTCCATTTAAGTGTTTAATAAAATTTAGTGAAAACTAAAATCTCAACCCCTTTTTAGATCAATTTACAATATTACATATAGATGATATCTTAGTTTATTTTTAGAGTCTTAGATTATTTTAAGAGTGATAAGGAGCACACAAAATATTTAAGGAATGTACTAAAAATATTAAAGGTGCATTAATTGTACGTCAAGTTGAAGAAATGTGAGTTTTCCTGAAGGATATTTCTTTTTTAAGACATGTCGTGAAATATGAGGGGATATCAATAGAGGTGGAGGAAGTCCAGGTAATAAGAGAGTGAAGCGAGTAAGCTATAATGATTAAGGTATATAACTCTATATGTTATTAAATGAATTATGTGGAGAGATTCTCCAAGATAATTGCACTTTTGAGTTGATTAACTCAAAAGGGATTAAAGTTTCAATCAATAGCATAGAATTAGAAGATCCATTAAGATTTGAAAAGGAAATTGATAACACCCCTTATGCTCATTTATTCTTGATTATTGTGGAAGTTTCACTATCTTTAGAGATGTTTAAAATAAATTAGGTAAGTTGTATTTTGATGCAACATGAGAAGAAGATGGCTTACATTTCAAGACATTTAACTATGTTGGTCCTTATATGACACTTGAGAGGAAGAGTGCATTAAGTGACAATAAAATTTTCTAAAGGGAATGACTACGAAGCCCTTCGAGTGGGGAGGCTCCTGCAACATCAGTGGTCCCTATCACTTTTGAATTCAAAAATACTCTCTTATCCTTTTGTCTTTTTCTATTTTATTATTATTTGAGAGTATATAAAAGTCTATTCATATATTTTTAAATAAAAAAATATATTTTCACCCTTAACTCATTTACAAATTTACTAGAAAAAACTTTGAGTAAAATTACTAGGGAGCCTTTGGGTGGCCTCCCAAGTAAGGGCTCCCTAGTTACTTAATTTTCTAAAATTTTTACCCTTAATTGAATATTTTCTCTTAAAGTTATAAGGGAGCTTAAATAATTTATAAAAAATAATATAAAATATAATAAAATATGCTTGAAAATTAAAAAACAGATAGAAAGAAAGAAACAAACCAATTTATAGTAGTTCGAGGCACAATCATTATTTATATCCACTCTCTAATACCCTAATAAAAAATTTCATTACTTTATTTACACAAAGTATTTAAAGAGGCTCCCAATAACTACAAAATAAATACACCACAAAGAACACCCAATCACCACAAAACTTTTTAAAATAACACTCAAAATACCTCAAGTTACTTACTATTGTGTTTCTTTACACATATAATGCTTAACATACATCTCAATGTAAATATTTATAGGTAAAATCAACCTATTAACTATTTATAGACATTAGGTGTCAATAAAAATAATTTATTTTGTTTTTATTAGTTGAAATTAGTTGTTATATTTTGATTCTCAAACCATTGGCCAACTAGTCCCTTCAATTGGTTAGCTAATCTATGGAAAAAAATTTATATATTGGTTTATCAGTCTCACCAAATAGTTGACCAGTCATTGATCAACTACAATTGATTGACCATTCCTATGTCATACTAGTTTTTAACACAAATTAACACATTTTTATAGTTTTAGAGCACCCCAAAACTAATATCAACTTATTCATGAGCTTATTTAAAACACCCATGTGCATACACACCAAAATAATTCACAAAAAATTATTTGTGTTTATTAATGTTATAATTTAAAATCATTCCTCATATAATTTCTTTTGATTATATAAGATATATCTATAAAAAATAATCATAAATGCAATATTATGATTCGAGTCCTCTAAACATAATAAGAAGATCAAGATAAATTTACAACAAAAATCACAATATAACCTATTCAAAATTATGTCTTAGTCTTCAACTTAAGCCTTTTCCTTTGATTTTCATAAGCTCCATTTTATGCTTTAAGGCTAAAAAATTCATCTTCTACAAACCTTTTTAATACACCTATCTTTGCAAAGCATCAAACACATTAAAAATACATTAATAGTAAAAATGCTTTGTCATCATCAAAACTAGGTGGAACCTCCCTTAATTTAATAAAATCCATATGAAAAAAGTTATCTCATATAAGATTTGGAACTTATAATAATAATTTTTTCAAAGATTTGAAAACAATACATATACAGTGTAAGATGTATACAAATCATAAAATTTTTAAATACATCAACACATAAAATGAGTTGAATATGAGACAATGAAGACGATTAAAGCTACTAAAAGAGTATGATTTGATGATTCACTACTATCCATATAAAGCCAATGTAGTGATAGATACTTTTGAGTTCAAAGGATCATGGTAATCTAGCCATATTGATCACTTCATAGTGGGAATTATACAAGGAGTTGAGAAGACTAAAGTTTGATGGGGTGAACCGAGTCTAGGAACATAGCTAAATGGTTTGAGATTAAAATTGACTTTAATAGTCAAGATTATGAAGACTCAACAAAGTGATGAACATATTGAGAGGATTTGAGAGAAAGTTGAGATGAGAATGGCCTTATATTTTCATATTAATAATCGTGGACTGTTGAGGATTAAGGGTAGGTTACTGCTTTGATTTGGTATCACTAATTTATTTTAAATAAATTAATCAATTAACATGCAAATCAAACTCAATACCAAACTAATTGTACAGCAATGTATCAGTTACAATTAATAAAGTGGAACATATTTAAGACTCCGAAATGTCGAACCCACAGAGAACTAATTGTATGACTACTAAGGTAATTAGATTACAATTATCTAAGGGAACTTAAGGCTTGAAACTAAGGGATTAATTTAACTAAAAAGAACCTAACAAATTTCCATCTTTGCAATTAAACTCCTAATTGTCTAAGTTATGAATTGAATTGGAATGTCTAATCTTGAGCCTTTACAAAATCAAGACAAAGCTATGGTCAAGTCATTGCCTTTTCTCTAACTTTCCTAAGTTTATAATTTGGTCCACTAATAAATCAATAGGAAGTAGGCATAAAGATTACAAAGTTTCTAATCCTAAAAACCATATTCAAGATTAGTACCCTCATCAAATAACCAATTAATGGTCATGTATTGATTAAAATCATGTTGTTTATAGATTTTTCCAATGAATTAAGTGATTGGTCCTTTACTTAATTATTTAAGCTCATATCCTAATGGTATGTTTGGTTGGGGGGAATAACTATTCTATTCTCCCTCTATTCCTAAGGAATAGTCATTCCTATGTTTGGTTAAGAAAATGGTTATGGAATGACTATTCCTAGGAATAGGTATTCCTTAAAAATAAGGAATACCTATTC
>JAOXYD010206962.1:0-20925 GCA_028565735.1 Pinacopodium congolense
TATTTATAAATATTATGTAAAAATATTCTTTTATAAGATGAATCTCTATTAAAAATTTCAAAATAGGTTATTAATCTAACATTTTCATATTTTTTCAATTAAATGACTAAACTTTGAAAAGTTTTCAGTTAAGTGATTAATGTTTAAAAAATTAACCAGAAGAGGTAAAAAGGTTGGAACGGGCCGGGCTGGACCGAGTTGTCGAGCTAGCGTCAACCTTTTTCATTCAACTGATTAACTTTTCAAACGTTAATCACTTAATTGAAAATTTTAAAAGTTTGATCACTTAACTGAAAAAATGTGTAAAGGTTAATAACTTCAATGACTATTAACCCATTGTTAAAATATAGAAACAAAATCTCTTCTTTATAAATAAATAAATATATATATTGTAATTTTTTAATGAAAAATGCAATTATCTTTATTTTAATATTAGCTAATAATAAATATATTTACTTAGTAACATATTATTGATATAAAATTAATAAATAGATTGTTATAAATAATTAGAATAGAAGAATTAATACAAATAATTATTCTATTAACTAAAAACTAAAAATAATTAAATTTAATTCAATCTTATTGTGAAAAAGAAGACAATATTTTTAGATTTTTCCTTTCATAATCTTGTAAAGGATTAAGTTCACTATAGTTTCTTGTAATTGGTCGAGGTATCAAAATTATTAAATAAATTTATCATGTATTAAGATTATTAAAACGACAAAATATAGAAAAATCCATATTTATCATATAATACACTTGAACTTTTGTTAACCTACATAGGAAAAATTTATCGAAAGTTTAATAATGATAATTTAAATTTTGATTTAATATTTTGGAAATTTAAAAAACCTAAATTGACTTTTTAATATATTGAATGAGTTTTAAAAAATTGGTCATTAAATTAAAAACTTTTAAAAGTTGGTCACTAAATTTAAAAGTTTTTAAAAATTTGGCGAGTAAATTAAAAATTCTAAAGATTGACTAATGTTTAGGTTATACATATAGACATCTACGTGTGTACATTTTGTTATGTAGATGTCTATGTATTAGGTTCTATTAATTGTGTCAATAAAAAATTAATAAAATATTTGATTTGAATGGATTTTAAATGTTTGATTATTAAAAACTTTTAAAAATTAGATGTTCAAGTAAAAAATTGTCAGAAAACATGATAACTAATAGATTTATTATCTCGTGATATATAACATTGGCTAGTTTGCTAGAATTATAACTAATTATTATATTAACACTCTAACCAAACCATAAATAATATTACTATGACTAATGTGTATTCAACACAAACATTAAAACTAACTAAATTTATCTTAGGAGTCGTTTGATTTACCTTTGAATTTTTATTTTTGATTGTGATTTTTGTACTTTTGTATTAGTTTTTATGTGTTTTTTGTTTTTATGCTATTTTTTTATTTTTGTATTTAAAAAAATAAAAATCAAAAACCAAAAATAAAAATCCAATAGAACATGCCCTTAAATATTTCCAACAACAATTATATAGACATTATTAGATTTACAATATTTAATTTTGTTAAAAGAACTTGATAAAGGATTCATAAAATGATCCTATAACTTACTCTTTTAATAATTTAGAATAATGAAAATATTTTTATAATAATTGAATTTATAAGAGAATTACTGATCTTTTATCCCAGTCCAAATGATACAATGACGCTATCCCTTTCTTTCAACAGAACTTACGAATGCTTTTCCAAAAAAAATCGGATTGATAATTGAGGTTCATTTTCGGCCCAGGTCAATAGAACACTTGAATTACGCAAGTGGCCACGTTTTTTAGGGCCTTAAGTTTGGGCTGTAAACCCACTTTCAGAAATTTAAGTAAATTTCTAATCTCCAAAATGAGGAAAAACGAGGGACTCGTCGGCAAATCTCAAAACTTCCTATTCTTGTAATATAAGTACGACGTTCTCGCCCTAGCCTCTCTTCTTTTTATGAATTGGTATTGCTATTTCTAGGGTTTAGTCTCAAATCGCCCTTTCCCTAATCTTCTCAACCTCGAGGGTCCTTGCGATTTGGGGCTTTTGAATGGGTACGGAAAGGAAGAGGAAGGTGAGTTTGTTCGACGTAGTTGACGATACGTCGCTCTCGGCGAAGATTACAAAAAGTAACGGTGGCGGCGCGGCGGCAATAAGCATCAACGGTAATAGCTCGATTAATCGGTGGAATGGCAGGCCGTACTCGCAAAGGTACTATGAGATTCTGGAAAAGAGGAGAAGTTTGCCTGTATGGCAACAAAAAGAAGAGTTCTTGGGGGTCTTGAGAAAAAATCAAGTGATTGTTCTTGTTGGTGAGACTGGTAGTGGAAAGACTACTCAGGTTAGTTTTAATCTTCTATTGGTATAATTTTTGTGTTATTGATAGTTTTAATTAGGTTTAATCTGCCGGAGAATATTGTATCTTGTGTTGATGTTTATTAATTTGGGTGGCAAGCTAAATGTGTGTGCTAATGCAACGTGTTTGGGTAACAGATTCCTCAGTTTGTTTTAGAAGATGTAGAGATAGAAACTCCAGATAAACGGAGGAAAATGTTGATTGGTTGTACCCAACCTCGGAGAGTGGCTGCAATGTCTGTTTCGAGACGTGTAGCAGAGGAGATGGATGTGAGTATTGGCGAAGAAGTCGGTTATAGTATTCGTTTTGAAGACTGTAGCAGTGCAAGAACAGTTCTGAAGTAAGTTTTGTCTTCTTGGTTTCTCGTCGATATGATGGGATACGGTGTTTATAATAACGGGTTTTCTAAAACTGCATGCTAATGCGGTGCTTCCCACTATGTGGCAGGTATCTCACCGACGGTATGCTATTAAGAGAAGCAATGACTGACCCGCTTTTGGAGCGTTACAAAGTTATAATCCTTGATGAAGCTCATGAAAGAACTCTGGCAACTGACGTGCTATTTGGACTTCTTAAAGAAGTATTGAGGAATAGACCTGACCTGAAACTTGTTGTGATGAGTGCTACTCTTGAGGCTGAGAAGTTTCAGGGTTACTTTAATGGTGCTCCTCTAATGAAGGTTCCTGGTAGGCTTCACCCTGTGGAGATTTTCTATACCCAGGAACCTGAAAGGGATTATTTGGAGGCTGCTATTCGGACTGTTGTACAGATACACATGTGTGAATCTTCTGGTGACATACTTGTCTTCCTAACTGGTGAAGAGGAGATTGAAGATGCATGTCGCAAGATATCCAAGGAAGTTGCCAATATGGGGGATCAAGTGGGGCCAGTTAAAGTAGTGCCTCTTTATTCAACTCTTCCTCCTGCAATGCAGCAGAAAATTTTTGAACCTGCTCCACCTCCCTTGAATGAGGGTGGTCCTGCTGGAAGGAAAATTGTTGTCTCAACAAATATTGCAGAAACTTCTTTGACCATAGATGGCATTGTTTATGTCATAGATCCAGGTTTTGCTAAACAAAAAGTTTATAACCCACGAGTGCGAGTTGAGTCCCTGTTAGTGTCCCCAATATCAAAGGCTAGTGCCCACCAGAGGGCAGGACGTGCTGGTAGAACTCAGCCAGGAAAATGTTTCAGACTCTATACTGAGAAGAGTTTCAATCAAGATCTCCAACCTCAGACTTATCCAGAAATATTGCGATCAAATCTTGCAAATACAGTTCTAACGTTGAAGAAACTGGGGATTGATGATCTAGTTCATTTTGATTTTATGGATCCCCCTGCACCTGAGACATTGATGCGAGCTCTAGAGGTTCTGAATTATTTAGGAGCATTAGATGATGAGGGAAACTTGACAAAGATGGGGGAGATAATGAGCGAGTTTCCTTTAGATCCTCAGATGTCCAAGATGCTGGTTGTTAGCCCGGAATTCAATTGCTCAAATGAGATTCTGTCCGTTTCTGCCATGCTTTCAGGTATGATCAGTTTCTTACTTCTTTGTGTCGGTCTTAAGGTCTGGTCTTGCTCCAGATGCCACTGGGGGATCATTACTCATAATGATGCATCCTTCAGATGTGGCATGTGTGTGCAGAGAACCAGTGAATTGGTTCTCTGCACGTTGTGATAGTTGTTTAACTACTTGCATGTCTAGATAATATGCATGCATGTAGTTGAACAATTTGTGTCAAATAGGTTGTCATCAGCAACTGTCTTGTATGGGTTCCATGCCCCCGGTTGGCATGTACCATCGATTCTAAGTAGGTGCTGATGCAGATAGTTGCAGTTTCTCAGTATTATCTCATCAAGCAAATGGTGTCCTCTCGCCTGTATGCATCTGCTGACCTTCAATGGGCCTCTTCTGTGATAACCAAATTCTGTCTTTAGTACCCAATTGCTTTGTCCGCCCTAGGGAGGCTCAAAAAGCTGCTGATGAAGCGAAGGCTCGGTTTGGGCACATTGATGGAGATCACTTGACATTGCTAAATGTGTATCACGCATATAAACAGAACAGTGAGTATTTATTCTTCTTGGTTCTTATTTTTCTGAAGTTTTTACATAAATGTCTTACTTATGAGTTAACTATTTTTGGTGAGCTGCAGATGAGGATCCATCTTGGTGCTATGAAAATTTTGTCAATCAAAGGGCACTCAAATCTGCTGATAATGTTAGACAACAGCTTGTACGCATCATGGCCAGGTTTAACCTCAAGTTGTGCAGCACTGACTTCTCCAGCCGTGACTACTATGTCAACATTAGAAAGGCCATGCTAGCGGGGTATTTTATGCAGGTTGCTCACCTTGAACGGACTGGACACTACTTGACAGTGAAGGATAACCAAGTATGTTTGGTTTATTTACTGTCCCTGTAAAACTAGTATCAAGATTTGTCCTTTTCATGCTCAATGTTTTAAGGCTTTTTCCTAGTTGTGAGAAGATTATGAGGCCTTCTCACATCGTTTTGTTTTTCTTGCTGGAATAGTGGCAACTTCAACTACAAGTGACGGAATCTCAAGGCTTATGATTTTGTATTTCCTTGTACAGGTGGTACACTTGCATCCCTCAAATTGTCTGGATCACAAGCCAGAATGGGTCATATACAATGAATATGTGCTAACCAGCCGGAATTTTATTCGTACAGTGACAGATATTCGTGGTGAATGGTTACTATTCTTCTCGTTCATATCCATGTATTCAACCTGTCTATGTGACCTTGTTTTGCCAGACGTTAATGAAATCTTTATGCTGATTGGTGGATGTTTCGATGTTATAGGACATGAAGGTTTATGGGAAACCTTGTTGATTTTCATAATTTTGCTGGATTGGTCTGTAGATTCTCACAAAAAATTTCTTGTACGTAGGCTTGTAGATGTGGCGCCACACTACTATGATTTGACGAACTTCCCTCAATGCGAAGCCAAGCGGGTTCTTGAGAAGCTGTACAAGAAACGGGAGAGGGAAAGGGAGGAGAGTAAAACCAGAAAGTGAAAGGACATATGTATTGCTATCTAAAGACTACAAAATGGATAAGAAATGTGGCTTTCCTATTGGAGCAGTTGGATTACAACTAACTCGTGGCACGTTAAAGTCGTCTTAGCGGCTGAAAGAACCTCTTGTATCATTTATTTAAAGTGTCATTAGGCGTTGCAATCGTTTTTTATTGTAATATCAACATTCCATATTTGATTTTCGATGGGACTAAGATGCCTTTTTCTTGGAACATTTGAAAGAGAAGTGAATGATTGTGGACAATTCGTCTGGCAAGTTATATATTGATCAGCCAAGTTACGTGTATTGGGAAAAAAAGTACTAAAACAGTTTTCCTTCCAAGTTACATTCCATATTTGATTTTCGATGGGACTCAGATGCCTTTTTCTTGGAACATTGAAAGAGAAGTGAATGATTGTGGACAATCCGTCTGGCAAATTCTATATTGATCAGCCAAGTTACATATATTGGGAAAAAATGGAAGTACTAAAGCAGTTTTCCTTCCAAGTAACGTTTGTACATTTTGCAACTGCGGAATTGAATCCTACGGGCATTTCTTAATAATAAACTACATGGGTCTGTCTTGGTAGCAACAGATATATTGCATCAAAGTGCGTTTGTTAGTCTAGTGATTCAGGACGTGTCCCTTGGTGGGGGTTCAGCTTCTCATGGGGATAGGTTAGGTTAAAGTGGTGTGTCTGTTAAAGTAGAGGAGTTTAGCCAATTTTCTGGTTATGTAATTGGATTGTGAAAGGTATTAAAATGTCCTGAAAGTCTGAGCAGTAGAGCTTGATCAAGGAGCAGGATGCTTTCTTCATTTCTTTTTGAGTAAGCGGTGTCGCAACTAATGCTCTCTCACAGAATGTAATTGGTTGTCTTAAACCAAGGAGGAACTTCGTGAGGTTTCTGGCCTAATATATGGGAGTGCCGAGCCATGAGCTACCAAGTTTGAGAAGGGGTTCCTTTCTTTAAGCACTCAGATCTGTTCGTTCCCGGTGGGGTGGAAGTTCCAAGTTCACGGTGAGGTGGAAGTTCCAAGTTTACATCCTTAGAAGTTGAACAGTGATCTGACTGGTCATGGTGCGCTTCATTCTTCCCTTGAACTGCCCCTCACTGTGTGTCTCTCAACTATCCCCAAAATATGTCGATCCTTGCTCTGTTTTAGGTACTTCAAACTATTGCTGCCAATGTCAACGACAGGATATCACTTCGAATGATCTCTTTTGAGGGAAATCACCCTGCAGATGGCAGTATGATACCCCAAATGTATGACACCGCCATTTCAAATTGGGGATGATAAAATGTGAAATGCTCTGTTTTCATCTTACATCCACAGGAGATTCAATCCAACTCCCAGCCTTTTGGTTTCTAACACCCCTTTCGTTCATCATTTTCCTCAGCTCAATTATGTTGGTCCACTGCTCTCTTTCCCCATGAATCTTTGTCAACATTGAATAAGCAACAGGATGATCTTTTTCCAGCATGCTAATCCCCTCT
Source organism: Pinacopodium congolense (assembly GCA_028565735.1). Classification (NCBI taxonomy): domain Eukaryota; kingdom Viridiplantae; phylum Streptophyta; class Magnoliopsida; order Malpighiales; family Erythroxylaceae; genus Pinacopodium; species Pinacopodium congolense. The sequence goes on from JAOXYD010206962.1 coordinate 6,909, forward strand.
GCAGCAAACTCGCCAAGTTCCAAACTTGAATGCAGGCGACAAGCTCCAAGCAATGCACCCCACAGAACCACATCAGGCCTAAATGGCATTTCTTTGATCAATTTCTTTGCTTTCTCCAGCTGACCAGCTCTCCCATAGAGGTCCACCATGCATGTGTAATGCTCCAACTCTGCTTCTATGCCATAATTTGTACTCATGGATTCAAAATGCTTCTCCCCTTCCGTTACTAATCCTCCATGTGCACATGCAGCCAATATGTTGATAAATGTTATTTGATCAGGCATGATGCCACATTTTATTAATCTCTCAAACTCTGCCAATGCTCTAGTTGGAAGCCCATGCCTGGCATAACATCCTATTATGGAGTTCCAAGACACTAAATTCTTACTTTTCATGGACTCAAAAATGGAAAAAGCAGCATCAATTTCACCGCATTTCCCATACATATCCAGAAGTGAAGTCCACAGGTATACGTTTTCTGGTATACCAGATTTTAAAATGACCGAGTGAACTTGCTGGCCCATAAGAAGAGAAGAAGATCCAGAGCAAGCATCCAAAACAGAAGAAAATGTAAAATGATTCGGTCTGGTCCCTGAATCTACCATCAAACGAAAAAGTTTCAACGCCTGCATATAATTCTCATCGTGCACATATCCACTGATCATTACAGTCCATAGAACAACATCCCTTTTGTCCGTCATATCAAACATTATCCTAGCCTTGTCAATTCTCTTGTTAGCAATGTACCCATGAACCAAACAGGTCCAAGATATTATATCTTTCTCAGGCATCACATCAAAAGCTCTCTGAGCCTTCACCATACATCCAAGTTCCATGTAACCCGAAATCAATGCATTCCAAGAAGCCACATTTTTCTCTGAGATTTCGTCAAATACTCTACATAATCCAAGTTGATCTCCTGCACTAGCATATGCTCTTATCAGAGCAGAGCCAACAAAGACGCTCAATTTTAGCCCCAAGCACACCACAAGGGCATGAATCTGAGGCACCAACACACTGTACGCGGTACCCGAAAATGCACTAAGCACCATCGCAACTGTGCGTTCGCAGGGCATCAGACCGATCTTTTGCAATCCAATGAAATACCTACATACTACACCCGGGTTTTTGGTTTTGTTAAAGGCCGATAACATGATGTTCCAGGTAACAATGTCTTTAACGGGCATTTTATCAAACAGGTACTCGGCGGCTTGGATCTGATTGCTCCGCACGCAGCGGGAAAGCATCTTGTTCCAGGACGAGACGCTTAGGATAGATTGGTTTCTCTCGAAGAGTACAAATGTATGAGCTAAGTTGCTGTTTTGGTCCTGGAGCTGATTTCTCGGGCTGATAAAATCAGCCATTGAAAGCGTGCATAGTTGGCGGGAAGTTCTCAGAAAAGCAGCTCTCTCTAAAATGCCCATGCTTTAAACACAACTAGGAACATGCTTCTCCCCGTCAGAGACAAGATCAACAACATATAGCAATTTTGAGATTTGAAGTTGATGGAGGTTAAATTTTGAATTTGGTTCGAAAAGAAGAAAGAGAAGGTTAACCACTCCTCGCAACTCTCTGTTCGTTACACGTGTCCACTCAATTGACTAACTAGTCTCCCCAATGCCGAATTCACCTCTCCTCCTTTGTCGTTGCTCTGCCCTCTTCCCTGCTCTGTGTCCGCCTTGCTACTGCTCACCCGTCACTTGCATCAATACCCCTACGCTCGACAACCTTATCTACAAGGTTAACATTCGGAAAATGCTACTGAAAATCATAGAGGAACTCCCATGAAATATCATCGGATTGAGAAGAACACCACTGAACCAGTACTTGGATCGCAGGTCAATTGTGCCTATTAATCAGTTTGTGGTTCAAAATAGCCACTGGATAGCGAATAGCAGAATATTCCAAAGGAGGAAAGGTAGGAACAGTCGGAGAAGAACACCACTGAACCAGAACTTGAATTGCAGGTCGATTATGCCTGTCAATCAGTTTGCGGTCCAAAATAGCCACTGGATAGCGAATAGCAGAATATTCCAAAGGAGGAATGGTAGGAACAGTCAGAGTGCTAGCAGCTAGGGGCTTTTTGAGTTCAGAAATGTGAAAGGTAGGATGAATTTTGCAGTCCGCTGGTAATTCTAATTGGTAGGCCATCGCCCCAACTCTCTTCAAAATTCGAAGAAGCCCGAAATAAAAAGACCGTAATTTGTGAGCAGCTCTTTGTTGTGGAGTAAATTGGCGATGATTTTTTAGCTTAACGTACACTGTCACCCACCTGAAATTCCATGTCGGTACTATGCTTGTCAGCCAGTTGCCCCATACGATTCTGGGCCGTTGAATATGAAACTGCAGAGTACGAGTCATAGCCAACACATTGGAGTCACTAGCAAGAAAAGGAACATGCAATGGAGCAGGGAACTCATATAGAGCTTCAAAGGGCATCATGGCTATGGTCGAATGAAATGTGGTGTTATACCACCACTTGGCTAGTGGCAATCAGTGGTTCTACTGTTGTGGATAGTCCCCAGCCATACAGTGAAGATAAGTTTCCATGTTCTAGTTGAGAACTTCAGTTTGGCAGTTGGTTTGGGGATGATAGGCAGTAAAGACGGAACAATTCCCTTCAGAAATGGCTAGTAAAAATCACATCCCTATCAAACACTATGATTTTTCGAAACCCATGTAAGCTGACCGCATTATCTAGGAAGACTCTGGCCACCTTAACAGCTGTATATGGATGCTTGAGATAGATGAAGTGAGCGTATTTACTCAAGCAGTTCACCACAGACATGATCACAAAGTAGCCTTCCGAAGTTGGTAAACCTTCCACAAAGTCCATGCTAATGTCAGTCTACAGGTTCTGGGGGATAGGTAATGGTTGGAGAAGACCAGCTGGTGCTCTAGGCTCGTATTTGTTCTTCTGATGGACATAACAGCTCCTAAAAACCTCCCTAACATCTTGCTTTTGCTTCTTCCAGAAGAAGTATAACTGAAGCTTCTTACAAGTACCAAGCCACCCGAAATGCCCACCTTGAGCCGAGGCATGAAACAGAGAAATCAATTTCTGTCGCAGGGCCAAGGAGTTGCCCACTACCAGTCGCCCTTTCCAAGTGAGAGAGTCATTAGCTCACATATACACCGAATTTCCCTGAGGATGTGTTTGTAGTTGCTGAATAATACTCTGTACGACTTGATCTTCAGTCCAGTTTTGCTTAATCTCATGGAGAAGGTCAATTGGATTTACAAAACTAAAAGCGTGAAAAGATTAGCACTGGAAACTCTGGACAATTCATTAGCTGCTGAGTTATTAGAGCCCTTTTTAAACTTGATAAAGAAGTCAAACCCTAGGAGCTTTGAAAGCCAAGTTTGTTGAAAAGGAGTTGAAATATTATGGTCTAGTAGATATTTCAAATTTTGGTAATTCATTTGAATTATGAAATGCTGCCCACTTAAATAACGGAACCATTGTTTTGTTGCCATGACCAAAGCCAAGAATTCTTTCTCATAGATGGATAGGTGTTTGTACCTATCAAAGAGTTTCTTACTTACAAATGCTAAGGGATTGCCCACTTACATGAGGACTGCCACTAATTCCTCTTTACAAGCATTGGCCTCCGTCAAAAACTCTTTGGAGAAATCAAGAAGGGCTAGAACTGGCACAAAGATAAGGGCTGCCTTTCATAGTATCAAAAGTTGATGAAGCTTCTTGTGACCAGATGAAAGCATTCCTCTTCAGAAGCTAAGTGAGTGGTCTACTTAACACTCCATAGTGTCGGATAAACTTTTTGTAATTGCTACATAGATCCAAGAATCCCCTAAGTTATTTGGACAACTTTAATTTTTTGAGGGTTAGTGGCCATACCTGCTTTAGAGATAATGTGACCAAGATATTAGACTTAATTGGCAACAAAGGAACACTTGAAAAACTTAAGGTGATGTTTAATTAGGTTGTGGATTGTGATTTTGTGTTGTGATTGTTGTATTTTTATATTGATAATTATGTTTTCTTTATCGATTTCTGTGCTGTACTAGTGTGTTTTCTTTATCGATTTTTGTATTTAGAAAAACAGAAAATCAAAACAAAAAACGAAAACTAAAGTAAACAAGCCAACATACAGGTAGTTGTCTCTTAAATTTTCCATCACCACCTTCAAGTGCTGCAAATGCATATGGAAAGAGTTCCTGCAAACTAAAATGTCATCAAAGAATGCAAGCACAAACCTCCTGAGATAAGTTTTGAAGATGTGATTCGTAAGGCTTTGGAAGGTAGATAAGGCATTCGTCTAGCCAAAAGGCATAACAAGAAATTTGTAATGTCCACGATGTGTTCGAAAGACTCTCTTCGAAATGTCATCTTCATGGGCCCTTATTTGATGGTATCTAGCCCTCAAGTCAAGCTTTGTAAAGTAGCAAGTTCCCTACAACTCATCAAGTAATTCCTTAACTAAAGGTATAGGGAACTTATCTTTGATGATTTGTCGGTTAAGAGCCCTATAATCCATACAAAAGTGACAGGACCCGTCTTTTTTCTTAATCAAGATCATTAGAGTTGAATATGGACTGACACTATTTCGTATAATCCCTTGGTTCAACATTTCTTCCACCAATTCTTCCACTACCCCCTTTTACAATCCAGAGTAACAATAGGGTCTGAGATTGACAGCTTCTGTACCTTGTTTAAAGGGAATTCAATGATCAAAGTTATCTCTTGGGAGGGAGTTTTAGTGGCTAAGCAAAGATGCCTGCAAATTGCTGCAGTAAAACATCCAACACCATGTCATTTCCTCCTATATTGATCACCAATACATCTGTAACAAACTCAGTATCAAACATCTTCCACCTCAACCATCTACATATGTAACTATAGTTAATTTGCATTCCACCACCAATTACAATTCCAATATTTGCTATTCTTTCTAATTTGCCCTCCAGCCTCTCCGTCAACTTGTGATCAACTAAATTATGGGTGCTGCTGCTATCCCCTAAGATGTAAATAGTGCATCTAATGACTGTACCTTGAGCTTTCAATTGTCTGTAATTCCCTTCAGACACTCTATCAATGTTTGCAGGGAAATATTGGGTAGAGGAGCTCCTCCCCTTCAATTGGGATATCCTCCTACTCTATTGCTTCCTTGACAACAAACATATGAAACAATTTTTGTTTACATTTATGGTCAGGTGATTACTTCTCCTCACACTAGAAGCATAGGCCCTTGGTCTGCCTGTCATCCAATTCTCTACTGGAAGTAGTCTTCTCCCACTTTATGTCTTTTCCCTAGTTTTGACTGCCTCTTGTGTTCTATTTGTGCCATCCTTCTGAAGCATCATTTCCGTGTAAATTAGGCATTCCTCCCTTAGTAGGAGGTGTGGGTAGCGTGCCTGCAGCAGTGTTCCCACTAACATTAGTATTTCCTCCATAGTTATCAGCTCTCTTAGTACTCTTACCTCAACAATGTGTTACGATGACTTCATGCTTTTTAGCTAGGTTATAAGGTTGTTGGAGAGTCCGTGGGTTCTATAACTTTGTTGAATATTCTAACTCAGGTTTAAAGCCCTTAAAAAACAAGCTAATCAAATAGGGTTATGAGATTACCAATCTATGTGATAACATATCGAACTTAAACACAAAACTCTTTCATTGAACCTCTTTATTTCGACTCCTTAATCTCACCTATTGGATCATCAAAGGTTGTCTCACCAAACTGCTGCTCCAAAGCCACCAGATATTCACCCCAACTCAAGCTTTCTCTTGTCAACCTATTCTTGAGATATAACTCATGCCAAGCAATGGCTTCCCCTTCCAGATACATTGCAGCTACACTAACCTTAAGTTCGGGAGGGGTTTGATCAAACATGAAAAATTGTTCACACTTAAAGAGCCATGATCGTAAACCTTCTCCACGAAAAACTGGAAATTCTATTTTATTGAAAGGTGTAGGAATGATATATTGTTGATTTGGTGTTCCGTTCTTAGACATTTTATCGAGCACCCTCTGGTCGTCATTGTCTCGATTTGAATAGTCACTTTATAAGGTTTGCAGTAGCCACTCTTGTAATTCTTGCAATCCCTGTTGCAGGTTGTCTCGATTTGCATAGTCACTTTATAAGGTTTGCAGTAGCCACTCTTTTAATTCTTACAATCCCTGTTGCAGGTTTCGCTTATGCCTTATTTCTAATTCCTACATCTGACTCTTAAAGTCTTCTTCAATCCGTTCAGTCTTGACTTTTAGTGCCATCTGCAGTTATCACCAAAAACAAGAAAGAGAAGGAGAGACGAAATTGAAGAGTTAGAAGGAAAGAATCAACAAGTTTTCTTTTGTAATTTGAAAATTTGTTACAACTCTATTTTTTCACAATTAACCACTCCTCGCAACTCTCTATTCGTTAAGCGTGTCCACTCAATTGACTAACTAGTCTTCCTAATTACACCTTGTTATATCCACTCAATTGACTAACCACACCGCATTCACACCTCCTCCTCCATCTTTGCTCTGCCCCCTTCCCAGCTTTGTGTCCACCTTGCTACAGCTCACCCGTCACTTGCATCAGAAGTATAAAAAATTGTTCCATTTATTAGCTTCTAAAAGGCAGTTATTTGAGTAAAATTCCAGCATTCATTAGAAGTGGGCTTTATTTGTAATTTCATGGTTCTCAAGTTATGCTCTCGGACAAGAAGTCCAAGGTTCCAAGTTGAGGGTGTTTACTCGGAAGTTTCACTGTCAGAAAAGTAGAGCATACAAAGCGTGGCAGTTAAAAAGCACAGTTCGTACCAATTTGTCACGACGGCGCAAGTTTTCATTAAGAATTCACGTCAACATCAGATGCAGATAAGCTAAGCAATAAATCTGAACGCTGAATTCTTCCATTCAAGTCAGAACTACAAGAAATCATTCACACATAGCAACAATGTAACATCCAAGACAGAAAGAAGCAGAAACGGAAAGCTATTGCGGGCTCATAACTTTAATACCTAACAATAACAAAATCATCACTATTAGAAGGATGATACTGCAACCAGATATGAGATTCTGAGTTTGAGAAACAAGTACACCAAATACTTACTATTTGGCAGTAAAACTACATTAGTTAAAACTAAAACTGAGCATGAAAAGGATATCACCTTTAATGTCCATCTTCTCAAGCATTTACAAAAGGAGCTTACACTGATCTTAAGTACTTACACCAGTGTGATGCAGCTAGCTAATGTCGACGCACAATATGTTGGATATCTTCATTTGCTATCAGCCTACAAGAACTGAAACGAGCAATAGTTCAAGCCACTCTGCCTGCAGTAGATTTTGTAGCCTGAACCCCCCCTAACAGATTTTGTAGCCACTCTGCTTGCACTAGACAGTCTAATGATCTAAAGATGTACACCTAGGTACCATCAATGATGGAATCAATTCTAGGATCGTTTTGAGGTAGACATTCCCAGGATATCCTTGGTCTTCAACAGCATTTTACATGACAACTAAATCTAAATGAGTCAAGTGTCACTACACTAACCACAGACAACCAGAACACTAACTTTTCACAGCTAACTACAATCTACACCAATGGCCGCGGTGCAGCCACAAGTGCATCAGTAAGATTTCCATGGTGCTCCAGCAATACTTGTAAAATCATGGCAGAAATTTGTCATGCGTTGGTTTGTAGCTTCCAGATGCGATTGTAATGTGGAAATCTCAATATCCTTGGCTTCCATCTTTGAATTGGATGTTGCAAGTTCTTCTTGTAATTCTGCTATCTTCTTTTTTATATTATTAACGTTCTCAAATAATTCTTGTTTCTTTGCCAAGTGTTCTGTCATCTGACTTTCGGTATTCGTCAAATCATTCACCAGCTCACCCTGACTTTCTTTAATTGACAACAACTTACTCACACGATCCTTGTGGATTGTGATATCGAATCCATGCTTCTCCAAATCTAACAGACTTTCCAAAGTACTCTCAAAAACTTTTTTTGGATCATTGAATTGCAGTAAGGATATCTTCTCAAACAAACTTGAAAAAGTTACCATAAGCCCAATGGCTGATCCTTCACGGTACTCCTCTTTGCATTCAGCTAAAGGCTGAAAATGTGGGTTTTGTGGTATAATTTGAAATGCTTCCATAGCTTCAATTGCTTTCCAAATTGCTGACTTCTTTACAAACGGTAAACACACATTTGATTCTGGCATGCTATCACTCTTAGTATCATTTACTGAACCTTCCACTGAAACATCAACTTTTCTATCTGTTGTCTCATTCCATCCATTAACAGACCTGGCAGGAGATACTACTTAACGGAAAACAAGAGTCAGATACACTGTTGAATAGCATAACAACACAACTTTAAAGAGAACTTCAGAAAATGTTAAGCAACTTACCCAAGTTTCCAACATTTGTTGAAGACTGCATTCCCCCAAACCACATTGATAAAGGTTGATCATCATCAACGACATTCTTTGATACAACAGCAATGGCCAAATCATTCTCCTTTATGTTGCAATCTGTTTGAAAGTCCTCATTTGTTCCATCTCCAGATGCAGAAACTACAACATTCCAAACACCGCTTAGCATGGAACAACCATATGGATTTTTGTGAGTGCGTATGTAAATCAGAATGCAAATCTGTCTTCACATAAACTACTACTACACATAGCACAAAGTTAATAATCTCCGATGATTTTATCATACAAAGAGCCTCACAATTTCTTGAGCCAACATACAAACGTATCACTACGTTATGTACAAGTAAACAACCTTCTCACTGTCCATTTTAGCAGGAGACACTGGACGATTAAGTCATAATGATTTCCTTTGTTGGTGAACACTCGTTGCTGGTGGTCAAAAACACATTCATTCAAAAAATTTTCATTTATGCATCAATGTTATGCCAGATATATTACAGTTAGGCATGTAAATAATCTATGCAACAAAAAGGCCACTTACGAGTAATTGCAAAAGCTTTCCCAAAAATCTTTATGAGTTTGCTTCTTTATCTTCTTTAATTACCTTTAAAATTTCAAGGACGCCTACAGGGATGACAAGCAAATATCTAGACTTTGAACCTATCATGCTTGTGGGGGCCATCTGTCAGTGTTGGTAATTTAACTAACTTAGTTACATGAACTGTGTACCAATTTCATTAGCAATTTCTCCACCTCCCTGGTCGTTAATACATACAATGCTATAGACTAGGGTATAATTAAACATATTCACAAGCCCATCTACTGATTGTGGAGTATAGTTAAATACCAGCCTCCATATCCTTCAGATTTGTAGGTACCAACTTGCGTGGCCTTCCCCGCTTTCTTTTCTCACTGCTTTGCCCAACTGTCAGCTGATCAAGGTGCTACATCACAAATAGCATACAGTACCAAATTACGAAACGAGGTGAACAAGAAAGAAAGATACTTTACTACTGAGTGTATCTCGATTCATATTGTGTTAAAGAATATTATGGGATTTTGCTGCTTCAATACCTGTATCAACAAACAATTTTCCTAAAATCCTATGTTTGCAAGGTTAAGGAAAATGATCATACAAAGCTTACCTTGAACTTGTCTACTTCGGTGTAATTTTTTATGCTCTTTGACCTTTTCTCACATGGAGTTTGAAAGCTGGAATTCCCCACTATCTGAGCTTCTAGACATATAACAACGGGAGTATTCATTTCTTTTGATTTATCTTCAACCCTATCAACATCTTGAGCTGCATTTCGAAGCTTAGCTGAAGATAATAGAAGTATATCAACTTTTATCAAGAATTAATGTAGGCCACTTAAATAGAGAGAGTCAACTGCAAGACATGTATACCTGCTGCTGATTCAGGTGTACCTCTGTTAGGTGACTTAATAAGCCTCCCCTTCCTTGTCACAAGCTTAGCCAGAAGGCCATCTTGTTCTTTACTTTCTGTAAGTTTTCTCTATAAGCAAGAAAAAAATTTGATCAGGAAAAAAAAAAAAAGAAGAATAAATGGAGTTCAAACTAACTGGAAAAAAAAGTCAAGAGAGAGAGAGAGAGAAATTGGCAAAAAACAAAGAAAATACCATCAATGTCAACAACAGAACTGATATGGTCAGATATGCTGACGTACTTATGACAAAGTTTGTTCTGTCAATAACCTCTCAAAAGACTAAAACAGCATAGCATAACTCCTGAGCCTCATGAATCAGTTTAGTATTATGTAAACACACAGAACTAACCTGCCTTTTATGGTTTCACATTTTCACTCGTCTCACACGAGAACCACTTAAATCCCAGAAAGCTTTTCTTCTATAACTTTATAGGGCTCAAGTGAAATAATTGCATAATGAGAAATGTCATAATATACACAATACATGATTCTACTAATGTTTAGTTACATGAATCTCTTAACAGAGGTTAGGATGTAATTACTGAAGAGTTCGAAGATGAGAAATTCAACTCACAACTTCATTTCCAGCTAAAGGGCTCTCAATTTTAGCAGAAGGTTGTCCTAGAACCGCAGGTTTTTTTGAATATTCAGGTCTTTTACTTCCACTTGTCCACATGGACAATCCAGGAAGTTCTTCTTTACTGGAGTTTTCAACAGGCACGTTCTTTAATCGTGTAAATGGGGCCTCTACAACGCCCACTGTCAATTTTTTGGACTTACGTGAAACTTTACCATCACCATCAGAAGTTGTCTTTATCTCATCGTTTGAAAAGCCATGAGAAGGTAAGTTTTCATAGCAATCTGTTGTGTTTTCTGTTGGCTTCTTCATGATTGTAGAACAAGGTGTCATATTCTTGTTAACATCCATGGTGCCACCTAAGCTTTCAAGTTGTGTAACAACTTCCAGGTCATCAGCAACTTGGTGAACTACACTCAATATTTCTGAATTAGGAACAATCATGGCCTCCTGCAACAAAAACATTCAAATAGAACTGCTAAGTGACTAATCAGGAATTGTCTACATGGTTTCTTGGCTTCCACTCAAAGAAACGTATGGAAAAATTTTCCAGATCAAGAACACTCAAAAGCTATTCCTCAAATTTTCCAAAAGTGACATTCAAAGATGAGCATGAATCCATTAATATTTATCGTATTTTTAATATTGATTGAAGAAAAAGAAAGATTAGCAAACATTGATAGCTCAATCATGAAGAAATAAAGATGAAAATGAACTACACCTTTGGTTTACTAATCCATTCACCATTAACCCATTCAAGATGAGGTCTTATTTCTGTGTGACTAAGTTCCCGGTCCTCATTTCCTTGCCTTAAGTAGACATTGTACCTCCTCCCTGTAAGAACTTTTGTTATTGTTCCAGTGCGCCAACCAAAACCAAACCGCACATCCACCTTTTCCAGCAGTTCATAATTTCTGTCAACATGACGAGGAGGAGGAGGTCGAATGTGTAGAGAATCGACAAGAACTCTTTCCATGCCAGACTCATCACTGCTCATTAAATTCTGATACTTAACCAAGTAAGTACAATTCTCATATTCTTTAATGACATGGGCAGGGTACCATGCATCCCACGCATTTTCTTTTGCAAGATTCACTTCCACAGATGTTCCTGAGCTAAAAATTGAGCCTGCCGATTGCTTTAAAATAAGCTAACAAAAAACAGATTAATTGATGTTGCTCAAGGAAAGCAGACTTATATCTTTAATTTTTGAGAAATTTATTGTGATAAAGGAAAAAAATTATGAAACATAAAAAAATGCATGCAGTTGCAAATTGATAATGTAAATAGTAACTGCATTAAAAATGTGCAGAAAAAGGTAAAGTAACGGTAAAAGGAATTAAAGTAATAAGAAAAGAGAAAAAAGCGGGAAAGCGAGTAAGTAACCAAGGAGAAATGAAACTCAGACGATGGACAACAACTGCATTAAGAATACCCTGACATAGATTAGGCCAACCTATAAAACACAGAAGTAGTCCACATGTAACATAGCGATTAAGGCTATTTAACTCTTTGACTAGGTATAAGCAGAACCCAGAAGATTAAGGATCAAATATTCATAGAGAAATTATAACCTAGCATCATCCAATTTTCCAAACGAGCAAAACCGCCCTTCTATCCCAATAAAAGATACAATAGTGGCATTCAACTCTCAATCACTTCATGCATACGGCAAAAATTTAGTGATATAAGAAGACCTTCAAGTATCTGGAGAAATATAAGTTAATAATTTTCTAATCTGTAATGTATGTTTAGTAAACCGCATAAGTCCTAAACTTTCCAACAAAAAGATTCGATTTGACAAAGAATGTTGTCAACAACTCCAGTTAAAGCAAAAGAAGAAAAGGTTAACCCTGAAATGTCATAAATTAAAACCTGCATGCATAACCCAGAAAAAAGATTCCAAGCTAGGAATCTAGCTAAAATGAAGAATCAGCCACCAAATTCAAAGTGAAAAAGATAAAACTTGCCAGAAATGGCCAAAAAATACCTGCTTTTCCGGTTGAACCCATTTGCCATTAACCCAATCCAAGTGAACCCTCAAGTCCATTCCATCAAAGTCCATAACATCAGGAGGTTTATCAAAGTAAAGTCTGTACCTTGAACCCTCTAAGACCTTGCAAACAGTCCCATTCCACCACCCATCTCTATACCAGGCATCAACGGAATCGTTTTCTTCAAACACTCGCAACACATTCACAATCTCACGAGGAGGCGAAGGCCTAATGAGACCGGGGTCTACATGCTCAGTTAAAGGACTAGACTCGTCATCAGTGACCAAAGACTTGTACTGAACAACAGCTTTTCTCCTCTTCTTTGAAGAGGACTTCGGTGGTGCGAACTCAACAATGGTAGCAGGGAACCAAGCGCCACCGAATCCATCTTCCTCGGTGCTCACTTCGACCTCTGCGCCTCTGTTGAAGAGAAGAGTTTCTTCTCTAAAGCCCTGGGCTCTCTCATCAGTATCCAAGTCCATCATCACCATAGCTTCAGCGGAGGTGAGCGTGGTGGACAAAGAAAACCTAAAATGGGGATGGTTTAACAGCGGGGTTTTAGGGTCTGGACCGGTTTCACGTCACACTGGCTTTTAGGTGGTGGAGATTGGAGGAGATCTTTTCTTTTTTGGGGCGAGATTGGTGTTAAGTGGGATTTCAGAATTAAGCCTTCTGTCAAATCACCACTGTAAACACTTTATTCAGGTTGATTTCGCATTTGCCAAACCAAACTGAGCAATTAATGGCAAAGCGTTGGAAATGATAGCTTCCTCGTTTCAAGTGTCAAATGTTGATTTTTGTAAATCTCTCTGTGGCCGAAGAAGGCAATTGTTTGATTTGAGTATGCCAAATCTCAAACTTCGAATCAGAAGACGTCTATGATTTGGCATCAAATATCATAGCTTTTTTATACTTAAATTATTGTCTCGTTCAAAATTTTCTTTGAAAAGATGTCTCGTTCAAAATTTAAACTTCCTTAGAATCAAATATATCATAGCTGCTTCACCCTCCTATTTACATATTTTGTAAAACCTATGAATGACTTTTGACAAAAGCAACTCAATTGAATCTTTTTCGTTTTATAAATTTTAAATTATAATTCAATATATTTTTAATTAGTAAATTTTCAGTCAACTTTAATAATATTAATTTGACATATATTTAGATTGTTTAATATTGTTGTAAGTTGTAATTTTTAATTGTAATTTTTATATATTTATATTGATTTTTATATTTTATCTTTGATTTTTATGTTATATTAGTATGTTGTTTTTTTTAATTTCTGTATTTAACAAAACAAAAAATTAAAACCTAAAATACTAACTATACCAAACAAGCCTTTATATTTTAATAAAAATTATTTATAAATTTACAAATTTTAATACATATTTAAGATTTAAAGTCTGTATTTAATTTCAATTTATAAATTAATAATTTATTTAATAAATTTTAAATAAAAAATATTTATGCAATTTTAGTTTTATTAAATTAATTTATAATTTAAATAACAAATTTTAAAATTAAAAATATTTAAAACAATTGTACTTTTTCTTTTCTTTCCTTTTAGGGGTTCTGTTTCGGTGAAAGTGAAACACAGTCCACAAACTTGG
>JAOXYD010206973.1:0-20924 GCA_028565735.1 Pinacopodium congolense
CATAAACTTAAACCATTAGTGATTAAGCATGTTTTGTTATCATCAAAACCAAGATTGGAACCTCCCTTGGTTCAACACATTCATCATACAAGTGTGTGTGCGCCTCTTTTATACACCAAAGTGAGTTTAAGTAAAATATTTTCAAGAGTTGTTTTTGTGAAAAAGTGAGGTTATCTTTCAGCCTAAGGGAAAAGAAAAGAGGGAAGGTTATCCTTGAGCCATTAAAAGGAAGTTGTATTATCTAACATTTTATTTTTTATTACAATAATGCAAAAATCTCAAAAAATGGCGTTAAGGACCAAACGTAGGGGCAAGTGGACCACTCCAAGTTAGGATAAATCATATTGTGTTTCTCTTCCCTTACTCTTTTAATTTTACGCACTTATTTAATTTACATTGTTTGTTTGATTTTGTAAATGAGAAAGTATTGTTCAGTTTTTGCATGTTATAAAATTGATAAACTTAGATTGTATAACTTAGATGAAGTTTTATTAATTCACCCCCTCTTAAGTGCCATATAGGACTAACAATTGGTATTAGAGCTTAGGTCTCACAATTATCATAACTCTATCAATTGAGTGAGAAACGATCCTATGGAACACATGAACATCTTTGCTTTGTCAACTAGCTTATAAGGATAAAATAAACATAGAGAACCCTAATTTAATGGAAATATCTGCTTGTATTGGAAGATTAGGATGAGATCTTTTTTGATGGGTGAAAGTGTAAAATTATGGCTTCTAGTTTCACAAAAAACCCTATGCCTTCCAAACTAGTAGGAAGTGAATTAGTGCTTAAGAAAGAGAATGAATTGGATAACACAGAAGAAAAATAGTCTCTTTAAACAATAGAGCTATGCATATTTTATTTTATGCTCTAAGTATGGAAGAATTTAATAGAATTTCTATGTGCAAAATTGCATATGATATTTGGCACACACTAAAAGTTACACATAAAAGTATGATTAAAGTAAAAGAGACTAAAATTAGCATGCTCACTCATTAGTATAAAATTTTTTAAATGTTAAATGATGAAAATATTTCTACAATGTATACTCATTTCAATAAAATTATTAATGCATTAAAGGTCTAGGTAAGACCTATTCGAATGTTGAGCTTGTTAGGAAGATTCTTAGTTCTATACCAAAATTGTGAAAACTTAAAGTGATCATAATTCAAGAAGCAAAAGACCTCAGTGTCTTACCTCTAAACAAGGTCATTGGATTATTACTAACACATAAGATGATATTAAGTGAGGCATAAGTAGAAGCTGCACCTAAAAAGAAGAACATATTGTTCAAGGCTATAAGAAAAGAGGAGAGAGAAAATGAAGAATCCTTTTATAGGATCAAAGGAGAAGAAACACTTGCACTCATCATAAAAGTTCTAAGGAAGCTTATTTGAAGGAAGGCTCCCATTCGTAGGAGAGAAGGTAAGCCCTCATCTAAAAATAAATTTTCTAATATAACATATTTTGAATGTGGTGAAAAAGATCGCTTAAGGTCACATTACTCACATCTTTAAAAAGAAGAAAAGAAAGAGAAAAAGGAAAGAAAGAAACTAAAAAGAAAGCATTAAAGGTGACATGGACCAAATCAAGTGACTATAAAAAAGAAGAAGTTGCGAACATTTGTTTCATGGCACATAACGAGGCAGGTTCTTCCTATTTTAATGATTGTATAATATAATGTGAAGTTGAATTTACATATGAAGAATTGTTAGATTATATAGAAGATCTAGCTAATAAAAAGAAGAAGTTACATGATAAACATATGGAATCCTTGAAAATGTTAGATCAGTATAAATTAGAAAATGAAAGGCTTTAGAAAGAATTAGACTTAATTAAAAATAATAATGATGAATTAGTAAATTAGAATTTAGCTTTAAATAAAGAGGTAGAATCCCTTAAGGAATCACTTGCGAAATTTACTAAGAAAAATGAGAAATTGGAAACAATGCTAAGTCTTTAAAAAGTAGGAAATTATAAGCATGGTTTATGATATAGTAATGGAAAATCTACTAGTAAGGTAGTTTTTATAAAGGGAAAGAACTTAAAAGATGAATGTGCACCTACGAACTTATGATAAAAATAAATATGTGTAAAATTTTGAATACTTATTACTTTGATTATAAATTGAATCTTTTTGAGTATTTGTACTTGAAGAAAACTATTATTAACTTTGTGTCATATATGTTTGAATATTTAAAGATAAAAATAAAAATAAAAATAAAAATAATATTAAACAATTTTTTATATGTTTTATTTGTATCGTGCTGTACACATTGATGTTTAACCAGTCGGTCAATTATAGTAGATAGGTCGACCTATTAATGATTGATCGATATTGAGTATTAGTCAACTAATATCTCGAGATGTTGCATTTTAAAATGTATTCACTTTTCTGTTTGGGTTTATTTTGTTCTATTCTTCGAAAGCCACTACTCTCCCGAATTTCAATTGTCTTCTTCCTACTATTTCTCCTCCCCTTTTCCTCCAATTTCTGAATTTTTCATCATAGAATCATCCTTTCTCTCTGTTAATGTTTACTTTTTTTTGAAAGTTCTTCCATTTTCACAAAACTCTGTTTCTGTAGCATTAAGTTTCTCCAACCAAATCCATCCTCTTTAGCACATCTCCAATAACCTAGAAGGTGGATAGTTGTTTCTAGCAACCCTCTAAACCAAATCCCCTAGTTAATCTTCACTCAAGTCTTTCATCTTTCACATTTAAGGTCAAACCCCAAATTGTCATTTTATTTGATTTCGTTAAAATTAGCGATTAATTCAGTTATTATTCATCATTATGAAGATTGATAGATGTTTAAGTTCTGAAGATTCATAGATGTTTACGTTCATTCAATTGCATTTGGAATGGTTCAATTTTGAAATCATGCATAGTTAGCGTTTTAAAACTAGGTTTTTTGGACTTTGAATTTTATTTTTCATAATTTATTCAAATTGAAGTGTTCTTCATGAAATTAGGAATATATTTGAGGCATAAGAACATTCAATTGCCTCTGTATGTATCAAAATTAATTTCCCCAATTTCAGGCATAGTAATATTGGAATTTCTGAATTTCTGGTCAAATTAAAGGTTTTTTTTAATGAAATTTATCATGTAGAAATTTATTTAGATGTTTGATTAAGGTTTATGTTCATTCAATTGCTTCTATTTTAGCAAATTTTCATTTTCCCTAATTTTAGACTTTAAGAAAATGGAATTTTCTAAATTTTTGATAAAAATTGAATATGTTTTATAAAGTTATTCTTAAACCTTTGTAATTTTTATTCAATTAGAGCTATTATTAGTGTAAATTGAAAATGTTTTAATAAATTTTGAAAATTTCTTATCTTTCAATATGGCATTGCTTCAAATGATGATTAGTCGGAGTTTATGTTAATTGATTGAACTTTCAAATGTTTCTAAAAGATTAAGGATTCTCTTCTAAATATTGGTTAAGTCCTCCATGCTTTCAATTTGTCAAAATGCATATCATGCATTCATATAAGAGAATTTCATGGTTTAGAAGATAACTGAGCTTTTTTTCAGTGATATACTTTCCCATCCTTATATGTAAGTTGTGTTATTGACTATAAAAAAGTGATACTCATGCAGTTACTCTAAACTTCTTAAGTGACTTGTGTCTATCTCAACTCTTAAAGTTTGCCTTTTAAGTATTTGACAAGTTTTTCCTTATTTAACTTTTATCATGGTTAGAACTAGAGCTAGTGGTGATTCTAGAAGTAGGAGATCCCATGACATTCAAGGGGATGGATCTTTTGATATCAATTCTTCACAGTTTAAAGATTATATATCTAGAAAGCTCCATGAAAACTGTGTAATTGCTCCTGCACATTTAGATCATTATAGGGAATAGGGTCTCATACCATCTTTTATTAATCAAGGGTGGGAATCTCTCCTTACTCTTTCTTCTAAGATTGGTTCCACTAATGTTAGACTTTTCTTTTTCAATTTTAGAGAGCATTGAGAAGATGATGAGTATGTTATTGTCTCTACACTACAAAATGCTTCTATTCGTCTTACTAGAGACTCCATAAATAACCTTAGGAATTGCAAATCCTTAAGAATTCTCTCACTACAATTGTTTGTCTAAACATAGTGACATAACCACTTTATAGCTACCAAAGTCGCGATCAATTTTAAACTAGATAATAAAGAAGGTATTACCCAAAAACCAAAAGATGTGAGGAACTTGAGTGTAATCCATAAATTTCATCAATTGTTTCTTAAATATAATTTTCTTTCCTTGAGTGGCTACTTTAATGGCTTAGGTTTTGATGATCTTTGGTTTCTTTCTACTATGATGCTAGGTGAGAGAATTTACCTTGCATATTTTATTTTACACAACATGATGTAAAATACTCCTTCTTTTATTCTTCATCATATATTCTAACATTTTCAAGTTCCTACTATAGAAGATGAATTTGAGTGCTATTCCTTCTTTTATTAAAACACTCTAAAGTGCATAGGATATTGACCTATTGATGATTATATGAATCAATTTCATCAGTGATAGCAACACTTTATTCCTCTTGTTCATCTTGGTGATGACGAGCTTGCTTTGAGTCACACTATTTCCCTATATATTAATGATGAGGGTACATCTTCTAAACCTCCTCTACCTCTATTTGATGTTTAGTTTGAGATTGCCTTACTATGTAGAGACATTGATGGACTATGAGATTTTGTGAGGCGTCAGCATGAGGAGTTTACTACATTACTTCATGGGATACAAGCATGGCTTAATTATTTAAGATCCTGTCTTCCTCAACCATTAGAGCATGTTTAGATTTATTTAGGATTTTCGTGTTTGGTTAATGTATCTTTGATACTTTGACATCATGGTTATATGACTCTTCAACAATTCATATTCTTCGATATGTACGTTTATTTCTTCTTTATCTTGTGTATATATTATCCTGTGCCATGTAAGATTTATGTGATAGTTTCACGATTAACGTCTTGATGATTATAATATTTTACTTATGCTTATATGATCTTTCTTTTCTAAAATACTTAGTGATTATAATTTTATTTATGTGCTATCACCTTTTTGAAAGGTGTATGATATTCTGTTTATTAAAGGCAGAGTAGTAAAATTTTTACATAACATGTAAACCATTTATATGTGTGCTTTTTGATGATTAAAAAAAGGGAGAAAAAGACATCTTTGATATTATGTTTCATTTATGGGGAGCAGGAATTTTTTAAATTTTTTTAAAATTTCTTGAAACTTTAATTTATTACTTGAATTGAGGGGGAGATATAACTCTTAAGGGGACTTAGAGTTAAAATTGATACTTTTGTTGAATTTTGATTCTTTATATGTTTTTATATAATTAAGAGAAGTTCATCAAAAATTAAATTCATGAGTATGATTATCATATTGTATTTGATTTATAGTTATTAATGTTTTATTTTCATAATATCATATAGTTTTTTCATTATCAAAAAGGAGGGGGGTCGTTGAACCAAAGGAGGTTCCACCTTATTTAAATGATGACAAAATGATTTTTCTACTAATGTTTTGTTTAAGTGTATTGAAAGATAGGTGCATGGATAAAGTATGAGTGAATTCGTTTAAGGAGCCTTGGAGATTAATTGGAGTTTATGAAGATTATATATAAAGATTTAAGTCATTGAAAAAGTGATTTGTTTTGATATAGGTTTATTTATGTAATTTTTTAATAAGTTTGCTTAGTTTGTTTTAGTTAATTAAGAGACTCATTCATTTATATTTGCATACATGACTAAGAATATGTATAGAGGTTGCATAATAAAGAGGTATTATATATGTTTGATGTGTGTATATGTGAAAAAATCCTTTTGATGTATGGATTTATTATGCATGATAATGTGTTTAACGAGGTTGACTAAATTGTATGAATTGGGAAATTGATAAAATACGTGATAAGATAAAAGATGGAAGTGTTAGGTTAAAATAATTTGGTAACTTGGATTATTTTGGTTATTTTAAACTTGTATAATTATATCTAGTATGTTTGGTATAGATTAGTATGTGTTAGAATATGTTTATTTGGGTTTATAATTTATTTAAATTATGATTGGGTTAGTTTGAAGTCATTTAGGCGGAGAATGTACCGATCTAAGGCAAGTCAATCAACTGATCCTCAGAGATCAGTCAACTGATCCTCTGAAAAATGAAGTGAAAATTATCAAACGGGTAGTTTTGCAATGGTAAAAAATTTTAATGGATTATAACATTATGTATCTATTATGTAATGACCAAAAACAAATTTTTGTGTATAAATAGGTCATGCTAGTATGTGTTCTTCATCCATCAAGTCTTCTAAGCATTCATACAAGTGGTCTTGACCATTCTAAGTGAATTTTTGTGAAGTTTTTTTTTCTAAGTTATGTTAGTTTGTGAGGCATTTTTGTTCATTCATCATACAATTATGTTTGAGCTTCTTTTACACACTAAAGTGAACTTAAGTGAAATATTTTCAAGAGCTGTTTTTGTGAGAAAGTGAGGTTATCCTTTAGCCTAAGGAAAAAATAAATGAAATAAGGTTATCTTTAAGCCATAAAAAGGAACTTATGTTATCTAACGTCGTATTTTTTTGTTGTAATAGTATAAAAATCTCAAAAAATAGTGTTAAGGACTAGGCATAGGGGCAAGTGGGCTACTTTAAACTAGAATAAATTGTATTATGCCTCTCTTCCCTTACTAATTTAATTTTACATACTTATTTAATTTATATTATTTATTTAATTTGGTAAATTAGGAAGTATTTTTTAGTTTCCACATCTTGTAAAATTGGTTAACTTAGGTTGTGCAATTTAGAAGATTTTTTTAACATTTAATTCATCTCTCTTTTAAGTGCTATATAAGGCTAACATATGGTTTAGGATATCCTAGTAACAATGATCCATATTCTACTAAGAATATTTCATTAACGGAAAGTGTAAGCCCTACAGCCCCCAAGAGGGGGAGGGGGATGAATTAGGTGTTTAAAAAATTCTTTATAAATTAAAACACTTTAAAAATCTTAGACTAATTTCAATTAAATATAACCTCTAACCAAAATTCAAATAAATGATATGCCAAACTTTATATCAATATTAAAGAAATTCAAGCAATAATAAAGCAAACACCAATGCAGAAATATAAAGAGGTAAAGGAAGAGAAGAATACAAAGATTTATAGAGATTCACCTACTCCAAAGATAGACTACGTCCTCTCCCAAATTACTTGTTGGAAATTCACTAAACACTAATCTTACTTTAATTGGGAAAAGAGTAACCCTTACAACAATCTTATTTACAAGGCCAAGAATAACCTTTATAATAATCTTAATTATAAGGTTAAGGGGAACCTATCACAATCTTGTTCTAAGGTCAAGCGGAACCTAATCAATAATCTTGATTCTAAGGCCAAAAGGAATCTTTACAATCTTATTTTAGGGTGAAGAGGAACCCACCAATCTTACTTTCCAATGGGTGAAGAGTAACTCTTAACAATCCAATCACTTTAAAACAAATTTTTATCCCACAAAGATAGCCCTTAAAACAAGCTCTCTTAAGTATCAATACAAGCTTATATAGCTTCTCAAACCTTGATCAAAATCAATCCAAGAAAGGGACTCAAATGCAACTAATCCAATATTTATGCCTTAAGATTTCTCTAATGCTCATACATAGCATATATCAATCTAATTCACGTTCAATTATCAATGCAATTCAAATCTTGTTTTCTACAGGCTAAGAGCAATCTATCAATAATCTTTTTAATGGAAAAGAGCAGCCTTTAACTCAATTAACATCTACACAAATTCAAATCCCTCAAATTAGTAACCAAACCACACCTTCTGGTGTTTCACTAAAGCTCATGCAATATAAAACAATTATGAAACTTTAAGAGGCAAAACAATTTATTAAAAGCCTCCCTTAACCTCAATAGATCATGCACAATCAATTTAAAGCAACAAAAACGAAATTATAGTATTCAAAAATTATATTTAAGCAAGATGCACACAAGTTATCAAAATATGTCAAACTTTCAACCCTATAAACAAATGATTCTAACATGCTATAATAGCGAAAAGAGGCTAGAAAACTTCTTAGAAAATAGGAAAATACAACTACAATAGATTTATCCAATTTAGAATCGGATTTATATAGCCAAAGATAAGTATGAATGATAGTACATGTAAGTTTGGATAATTTAGAGCGAACTAGGAATTTGTAGCTTAAACTAAAAATATAAGTGCTTAAAAATCAAACAAAAAATTTCAGGACAGTCTTGGCACCTTAGAAAAAATAAACACAATAAATTTGAGAACCCAGAAACTAATTATATGATGAACAACGGAATTGAATCAAGAATAGCAATAGCAGCAAAATCCAAAAACTATTTTGATATATATGCAAAGTTAAGCTCCAAAATTATGAAACATGTACCCAAAAATTTGAAACCTTGATTAAAAAAACTCTAGAGCATTTAAAATAATAGAAAAATTTTTCTCAATTTTAAGAATAGATTAAGATAGCAAGAATTATGATTAAATTAAGACAAAAAAGTGCAGAAACAGTTTATATATATCTATATATATGAACATAATCTTTAATCAAACAAAATAAGTACCTAAAATATAAAACTTTGTTATGAAAAACTCTTGAACTCATGCACATCTAGAAACATATTAAGATAACAAAAGTCATGATTAAACCAAGAACAGAAAATGCAGAAATAAAAAGTGCAGAAATAGTTTTGTTATATGTTTGAATATAAAATTATACCTGTAAATAGGGTCTAGAGTGGTTTAGAGCTGTTAGGAGGTAGATCTAGTCGTTTAGGAGACAAAAAGACATAAATACCCCAAAACCCTAAACTAGCCATTAGAGACAATTTCGAGTAATTTGTGAAAATGAGCATAAACCAACAATATAATAGATTAAAAATTGAAACAAAAATACTAGCTCACTCCTAAATACCTAAAAAATAGAAAAAATTTTAGCACAAAAAATAAATTTAAAAGCCTAAATATAAGTGAACATATAAGGTGCACATATACTGAATAGATTTGAGTAATCTATCTTCTTGGAGCTCAAATAAATGTTATGAGTACTTAAAAAATTGAAATAAAGTTCTAGTGCACTTTCGAGACCTTAAAATTTTTTGTATAATTAGTTTGAAGGAATAAAAATATATTTGAGTAGTGAAAAATCAAATTGAATGATGATAACTCAAATCTGGACAGATTTGAAGTATATCAACAAATGATTTTAAAACAAACAAATTTCAACTCTAAAAATTGTAAACAAATGACCAAAATAATTCTTAACTATCCGAACATTTTCTAACATGTCAATACCATACTTGCATTCAATTAATTATCAAAAACCATAATTCAACTCTTATATGTCTATATGTAAATGTGTCATGCAAATGTGAGAGTCCTTTTCAAGCATTGATTAAGAATTAAGTTTAAGACACTTACAACTTAAGACCCTTTCCTAAACCCATCTAAACTTGATCTTCATTCTCTTTATCTTCAATCTTGATCATTAATCTTTATCCTTTGATCCTTGATCATCCAATGCTTGAGCTTTTCTACCTTAACTCCACAAAAGTGTTCTTATACTTCAAACATTTTCTAATCTTATAAAAGCATAAAAAACTCAAACATTAGTAATCATAATGTTTTGTCATCATCAAAACACATAATTGGAACCTCCCTGGTTCAATAGAAAGAACCTAGAAAATGAATCTCCACATTGAAAATTTGTTTAAAATACATCTACTGGTAGGTTACAAACTAGACAAAGAATTCATGCATTAATGTATAGGACAAGAATTAAGAGACTCCCTCGACAAAGGTTTAATGATAGAAGCTCATTTTCTCAATCTAGGAAAAGTTTTCAACCTTGGTCCTACGATGAGTTTTTGCTTAGAAATGGTTATAGAAGTGCATATAGAACATATATTCCTTTTTGTGTGTGTACATATTGCAATTATTATGGATATGTAGAATGATTTTGTTATGATAAGTTTAGAAATATGAATGTAGTCAAATGGTTGGAGAAAGCCATGTAACCTTTAAGGATCTAAGATGATATGGCAACCAAAAATTCATTGAATTTTAATTTATACATATCTTCAAAAGAAAAAAGAAAAGTTAGCAACTTATATTGTTGGACCCAATGGAGAATTCCAAAAGAAAACTTGGTGATGTACAATTTAGGAGGTAAGTAATTATTTTTGGAAATTTTTTGATTTTTTATTTAAAATTATTCAAATCAATTAACACTTCAAATATCACCCAAAACATATCACAACACGTTATTTGAATATTTGATGGGAATAAAATTTATTATTTGTGATTAATGTGTGTAATACGTTAAAATTATGCTTTTCTAAAATGCACTGGTCGACTAGTAGTGCACTTGTTGACAAGTTAAATGATTTTTAAACCCTTGTCCATTATGTTTTTGTCTATTTCACATTTGTTTCACCCAAAACTCCATCTTTGGTGATTTAAGCTCTCAACCTCTAAATTTTCTTCAACATTTCTCTCAAAATGTTATACTTCTCTTCAAAACAATTATACCACTCAAAAATCCCTCTCCACTTTTGAAATTACACTTCCATCTTAACAGAAATATTTTCTGTCTCCGGTCATTTCCACCCACTCCATCGACTCTTCGGCAAAGAGCAAAGTGTCAAAAGATTCCTAGCAACATAGTAAACAAAACTCCTCGTCAATTTATTCTCATTCCAGTCCTATTCACAAGATAGGTAAAATTTCCATTTTGGTCTTTTCTGATTTTATTATAGTTTTATTTATTCTGATTAAATTAGAGAAAATTAGGCTTAGTTTCATCATTTAAAAGCATGTTAAAAGTTTAGTTTCGTTAAATTGTATATAAATAGAATCATTTTTTAGTTCATGTATAGTTAAGGTTTTGGAATTGGGAATTTTGAAATTTATGCTTAATTTTTCGTAATTTTTTAAAACTGAAAGTATTTTTATGCAATTAGGAGTAGAATTAAGGTATTAGAACTGTCAATTGAATTTATCTATGTCACATTTGTTTTTCTTCCCCCTAAATGTAAGGTTGATAATATGGGATTTTTAAAAATTCAGTTTAAATTGAAATTTGTTTTATAAAATTGATAATTTAAAAATGCAATTAGATGTTAGATTAAGGTGTTTGATCATTTAATTACATCTATTTTAGTCAAATTTGAGTTTTCCCTAATTTGAGCCTTTAGAAATTAAGACTTTTTCAAAATCTATTTAAATTGAGTTTTGATTTGTAGTATTGACCTTAAAAAAGTTGAATTGGAAGTGAATTTGAGGATTTTGGACCTTTAAGTGAATTCAATTTTTTCAAATGTTGATTTTCCTATTTTTGATTTTGAAATTGGTCAATTTTCAAAATTTTGACTGATTTGGTTTGATTTCATTCAATTGGAATTTAAAAAAGTAATTAGATGTCAATTTGGGATATATGACCTTTCAATTGCATTTTGATTTTCTTGAGGTTTTGGTTTTCTTAATTTAGGCCTAAAATATGAGATTTTAAAAAAAATTTCAAATTAGAGAACTTTTTTATAAATTGGTATTTATAAAAACTCAAATGAAATTAATATTGATCATTTCATAGTTTTTAGGTTGTTAAGTTTCATTTGTTTCAAATAAGCATTTATATAGGAGTATATAATTACTTAGAATATTGTGGAGCATTTGATCATAGGTTTATTCTCCTATTCTTTATATGCAGGATGTCTTTTTGAATGTAAATAAACTTAATACCTATGCAATTTCTCTTCCTTTGAGTGTTTATAGATTGTTTTATTCCTTTATACTTCTTAGGGCTTATCCTAAGTTTTTTAAAATTAATTTCTCTTTATCAATCATGGTTAGAACCCAAGGATTTGGTTCCTTAGAATTAGGAGATCTTTGATATCACAAGAGCATAAGTATTTTGTTATTAACTCTCCTTAATTTCAAAGTTATGCCTTTAGGGCTCTTCATACGAATCAACCCATTTCTCCTTCTTGTTTTTATTATTTCCAACAATACAATCTTGTTTGAAACTTTATTGATTAAGGGTGGGATCTTTTGCTTACTATCTCTTAATTGAACAGTCCTACCATTGTTCATCTATTCTATTGCAACCTTAGAGAATATTATGTAGGAAGTGGTTATTATGTAGTTTCCAACTTCTAAGGTGTTTCAATTTGTCTTTCACGAGAGACCATTAATGAAATTCTTGGTTTTTCCATTCCCTTGGTCTGTACTTCCTATAATTGTCTTACTAAACTTAGTAGTTTTGATCATTCAATTTCTAAGAGTGATATGATCATTTTTGAGTTACCTAGTATCGAGGGCATAATCGAAAAAATAAGTGACGTGAGAGATCTTAACACCATTCCTAGGTCTCATCACTTATTGATTAAATAAAACTTTATCTCTTCTGGTGAGCATTATATAGCCTTAGGTTTAGATGATTTTGGTTTCTATCTATTGTGATGTTAATATAAAGAATCCATTTAGGAGACTTTATAACATGTTTCATTTCTTATTAAATAGGAAGGAAGAGAAAAACATCTCGTATTCTCTTATTTTAGGTCTTATCTTCCAAAATTTTCAAGCTGCTTCCACGAAAGATGAATATATGTTAAACACTTTTTTTTATCCTTCTACACTAAATCACATAAGGTATAAATTTGTAAATAATCAAATGACGCGATTACATCAACGTTCACAACATCCTTCCCCTGATGTGGAAACGATGAGCTAGTTCCAAGCCATTTTATTGATGAGGTTACATCTCCTCCTCCTCCTTCTCAAGTTTCACTAGATGATTAAATTGATTTACTTTATAGAGAGCTTAATGTCCCTGAGAAAGAACAAAATATTAATTGCAAAAGGTGATTTAGTTGGTTAATGGGATACAATCAGTGATTGATGATTTGGGATCCTATCTTCCTCTACCAATGGAGCACGATTATAGATGTTTAGGATTTGTTTTGATGATGTATCTTACATAGTGAATTCAAGTTTATAAGCTTTATGTGTTTGCTTAACGCTTATGCTATTTTGTCTCTCTTAAATGGCTAAGTTGTTTTGATTCTTATATGTTTTGGCCTTCTAAATGTTTTAAAAGTTTATGATATATGTTGTTTTCCTTAAAAATTTCATTGTTTACACATTTCTTTTGATCTTTTTAATGATACTAATAGGGGGAAATAGGCATGATGTTATATGATAGTTGTGAAATTATGTTTTTTTAAGGGGGACAGTAGATAATTTTTAAGAATTTTGATCATGTTGATGATGTTTGTTATAAAGTATGCATTTAGGGGAAATCTTATTTTTAACCATTTTAGGGGGAGTTGATAAAATTTTGAAACTTATGAAATTTATGTTAGAATTGGAATTGTGAATTTGTTGCTTGATTTTGATAAATTTAAGGGGAGCTTATCAGTTATTATTATTGTGATTTTATGAAAAATTTGAAATATTTCTTTACTTGTAAATGTGATATTGATTTTGAAGTGGATTAACTGTGTTATTTACGGATATCATGAGTTGTATTGAATATGAGAGTGCTGAACATGTAATGCTAATTGAAATTAGAATTTTTGTAGTTTTATTTCTATAATTTCACATGGTTTTATCATCATAAAAAGGGGGAAGATTGTTGACTTATAAGACGTTTGACTTTGTTTTAATGATGACAAAACAATTTTATTACTAATTGTTTATTGTGTTTAAGTTTTTGAAAGATAGGTGTATCGTCAAAGTACGAGAGAAATGGTTCATGGAATCTTGGAGCTAAATTAAAGTTCATAAAGATCATATGTGAAGACTCAAGTTTTGAAGACCAAATTGTTATAGGTTTATATGTATAATTTTTTTTGTAAGTTTTGCTTATCTCATTATAGTGATTTAAAAGGCTCATTCATGCATTATTACATACATGACATAGAATATGCATGTAGGTTGCATAATCAAGAGGTATTTAAGTGGAGAAGTTTTTAAACAAACCTCTTAATGAGTTAAAATGTTTTGGGAAAGCATTTTCTAAGTATGTGTGAATTAAGAAATGTTTTTAAAGTGTTTGGGGACAATATGGTTTGATTAAAAATGGGTTTGATGTATTTTTGGTCGAATAAACAGGCATAGCAAAGGATTTTTCAATCAGTTAAATACTAGTTAACCAGTTAACTTATTTTTGACTATAATATTAAGATTTTTTCAACGGTTATAAAGAAAAAAATTTATAGCATTATGTTGAAATTATACAATGGCTAGGAGAGGACTTTTAACAATAAATAGGTTTTTTGTGTGTGTGCTATTTTTATCAAAGAAGTGAAATAAGCATATTTATAAGAGTTTTGTGTATTGAAAGCTTAGTTTTTTGTGAAGTGTTAATATAGTTTTATGTCGGTTTTTGTAAGGGGTTCTATAAACATATTTATGAATAAATTCAAGAGTTTGTGAGCCTCTCTTTGAAATAACAATTTAAGCTTAAGTGAGATATTTTTTATAAGTGTTGTTTTTGTGAAGATTGAAAGATATTGTGGAGGTTATTTTTTAGTCTAAGAAAAAAAGAAGAGAGAAAGGTTATCCTCAAGCTATAAAAAGGAAAATTTATTATCTAACGCTGTATTTGTTTTGGCTATAGTAAAAATCCTCAACAAGAGATTTATTGGGGAGTAGATGTAGGAGAAAGTTGACATCTTCGAAACACTAATTGTTTGTGTCTTTCTCCTCATACACTTTTATATTAAAGCTTTTATTTTATAAGTTGTGTTTATATTGTTGTTTAATTTACAAGTTGGATTTATATTGTTGTTTAGATTGTTTATTCAATTATTTAAGTTTCTTCTGCATTCATTAATAGAAAAATTGGTGAATTTAGGATCATCATCTAGTTCAATTTTTTAAAGCACCTAATTCATCCCTCTCTTAAGTGATAAATAGGGCTAACGGTAGTACTATTTTCGTAACTCAAAATCCCATCAACATTGTAGGGCAAACTATATATAGATTGATATCATTTTATTATAGATTGTGAAAAATGGTGGTATTGAATTGGAGTTTATTGATGCAACTCATCACTTGGTTAACATCTTTTCTAAACTAATGAATAAGGATAGGGTTTTTCTAAACTAATGAATGAGGATAGGGTTTTTGGTAATTAGGAGTGAATTAGGAATAATAGATGGCAATTCATTATGATATTTGGTTGTTTTGTGCTTTTAATAACAACCTTTTTGTTTTTTCCAAAAAGGGGGGAAATATTTGATATTAATTGCTTTTATTTAGGGATGATTTTTTTCAATGCTTATATGATATATTGGTGTATAAATTTAAAGGGAGTTTTGAATTTGAATAATAATTTTAATTTTTTCGTCTTTGGTTTTATAAAAATGGGAAAAATGAGTGATATGAGGTTAAGGAGGAGAAACATGGCTTATTAAATATATGATTTTCATTTTATATTTTCATCATATCATATAATTTTGTCACTATCAAAAAGAGAGAGGTTGTTGGGCGAAGGGAATTTTCACCCATGTTTTAATGATGACAAAACATCCCTACTACTAATGGTTTTTATTATTTTTGATATATTAGAAAGATGGGAGGACAAAGTTGTGGAAAGATTTAAATCGGAGTTATAGAAGCTAATTTGATAACATATGAAGAACAAGTTGAATGAACGGTCAAAAATCAAGATAGTGAAGTTGTATAGGCTATGTTATGTAATCTTTATTGTAAATATTATCTTAATAATTCAGATGTGTTTATAGGCTTAGTTCATGCATTTGTTGTCATACTTAAGTATTTTGTATATAGGTTTGACAATCAAGATTAAAAGTTTGGGAATTTCTTTAAAGAAATTCTATTACTGCATTAAAATGTTTTTGGGAAAGTGTTTGTAAGTGTGTTTGAGTCAAGTTTTATTAAAAACAAAAATTTTTGTGGAAAAGTTTTGATAACTTAGGAAAATTTTTAAATTTGTTAAAAAGTGGTTTATAAAGGAACTGGTCAACCAACATAAGCTTAGTGGATGGCCAAGGCTTGAAAAAAGTAAAATTGGTCGACCAATATACAATATTTTGAACAGGTTAGGTGAATTTGTCCAAAAGGTAAATGGTGCATTAAACAGTGAGATAAACAGTATCATTGTGAGCCCTCTTTAACACTTTGAATGGTCAAAGTACAATACATTCAAGTGTATTTTGGTTGTGGTCTTGCTGAAATTAATATTATAAGGTTGTTCTTTACTATAAGAAGATTTGAACAAGTGTTAATTACAGTGAAAATTTCTAACTAGTGACTGAAGAATTGACATAGGTGAGGTTGGTGCACCGAACAACTGTTTTTGGTTTACCTTTCTCTTTCTTTACTTCTCTTACTTTACAAATTTACTTTTTAATTCAAGTTATATTGATACTTCCAACTTCGATATATTGTTATTTTTCTCATTACATTAAGATTGAATTTTTTGAATTAGGTGAAAAATTTGAAAATTTAATATTATTGAATTCACCCTTCTCTCTTAAGTGCCATATAGGGCCAACAGAGGATATCTTCAGATATTTTCAATAGCCTTAGTAAGGGGAAACACCTATCAATCTATGTAACATATATTTGTAGAGTGAAAATTAAAACTATAATAAAGTAAACATATCCTCATATTTGCACTTAATCTAGAAGACATTTGAAATTACATAAGCAAATAAGGGATATCTTGGTAGCTTTATTTAGTTGCCTAAACAAATGAAATAGTCATATGAATGTGAGATAATTGAGCAAGAATGTTTTCAATAAATAGAGGGTTGAAATCTTAAAGAAACAACACATATGCAACAAGGGAGCATCTCTATTCTAATGATAAACAAGTATGGAGAGAAGGGGTATCCATTACGTAGCCCTTTAGAAGGGAAAATAGGTCCCACCTTCTTATCCTTTAAGACCTCAAAATACTTAATAGAAAAAACACAACTTGGGATCAACTATAAAAAAAAAAACATAAAAGCCCAATGTCATCATCACTTATTTTAACAAATGTCACTTACCATAAAAGTGTTTTAAATATTGATCTTAAAGGCCATCCCTTTCTTTTCTCTTTCTTAAATTATGTAAGTAGTGGTACATGATCAGTAATAGTAAGAAAATTGTCAATGATAAATCTATTAGGGATAAAAACGCTTTAAAATTCAAATATAATGCTAGCCAACACCCTTTTCAATTTTTTGAAATGATTTTTTTTGTTATTTAAAAAAAACATTATAAAGGGAAATAGAAGCAAAATCTTTAGAAGATTCACAATTTTTCAGTTTAAGGAATGAGTGTGATAAAAGTTTCATTTTTATTAGAAAAAAGCTCTTAGAACTCAAAATCTAAAAGTTGCCAAATATACCTCATCTCTTATAAGCCCCTGTAATTTTTAATAAATAAGTGGTGAAGAACCACAGAAGATGCATTTATATTTCTTACATTTCTTCCATACTATATGGTTTCACAAAAAAAAAAAAAAAACGTTCTTGTTAACCTTACATGAAACATGCTTCAAAATTGGGAGAATCTCTAAATATTATTAAAAAGGGTACATCTATGAAAAGTATTTTAAAAAAATCTTTTATGTCTTTAAGATCAGAGGATCACTTACCATTTACATCTTTTAAAGCATGGATAGAAATTTATATTGAACTTTTATCAGAAACAAATGAAATTTCTTTATAATATTTCCTCCCCTAACCATTCTTAAATAGTGAAGCTTTAATAATTAGTTTCTGATTAATTTTTTAGCATTGTTAAAAATGATGAATTCTTGGTTAATAGTAGATTTTTTAGAACTTATATATTAATAAACAAACCATAAAATGAATTCTAAAAATCCTTTTGGCACCACCAATTCTTAACAAGAGCAATGAAGTCTAAGTTTAAGATCTGCATTTGTTCAAATTGAATGCATTTTGCTATTGCTAGTTTAATGTAAATTAATTTGGAAGGAAAATTGTTACTACCTATTGCTTTAAGATGCATCACCTTAGAGCCATGGAATGAATGAAACCATTCCTTTGAGCATTTGGATATGCCATCCTCATCTCAATCCAGTCTAAACACCTAAATTACCTATTCTTATAGGTGAAAGGGTGATCTCTAATGCCAATATCAATGACTTCAATAATAAACCACTTCTTTAAGTGTATCAATCATAAACATTCTTTGGAAAAAGTTCTCCTGAATTCTTAGAAGGTACGAAAAATATTATCAAAATCCAAACCAATAATCCAAAGCAGATGAAAAACCTCCTTAAATTGTTTAAACCAACCTTAAGTATAAGAATTTTATTGAACATAGGTTACCTATCATATAATCTAGCAAATATTCACTCAAAACTTCTCTTTTATGAAATTATGCAATTAATAGGAAAATTAAATGAAAATTTTAACTCTTAAAGGACTCTTCCAAAAGAGACATAACCCCCTTTTTTAATTATCATATTCAACCACATATACAAATACAAAACTTAACCTCCAATTAACTAACTCTATTTCACAAAATTTCATGTTTCACTTAGATACATCACTTTGAGAGCTTCAAAATCCTACTATAATTATAGATTTATCTCACCTTGTTTGATTTAAAGCGCAAGTAGGACTTCCCAAACCCTTTATATTTCCACCATATTATATTTATGGCTTTGGATAATGTTGGGAATCTAATTTTAAGTTTATTTTTACCTAAATTAGTGAAAATTTCAAATATTAAGGACCCTTTTTAATCCTTTTCTTGATCAAAAGTATCCATATGGAGAGATCTACCTCTTAACATTTTTCATTTATTAGTTACTTTCTACATCTCCATCTTGTTTTTTAGTTTTTCTTTTACATGGAAAATGGTGATACTGACTCCCTTATACCATAGGAAAACATTTGTTCCAAACCCTACATACTGAAACTAGATTTTGACCTTTGGTTAGTGACAGTGCATTTTAATTTTTGAAGATTAATCAAACTGTAACATATTTTTTTACTTTTCCTATTTAGACCCCTTGACATAACTATTAAGCTTTAAAACAAATAGTTGCAATTCATTATTGTTTAGTTTTGCGAGAAGGACTTGATATTGTATGTTTTGATGGTTAAGAAAGTTTTTAACTTAAGAAATTAGTAATAATGAAACCTGCCAAAAGGATTCCATCTAACAATTATAATCCATGAATCATGTGATACAAAAGGTAGGAATTTCCAAACCATACCTCGTTAAATCCATTGGTTTGATGTTGGACATTAGTTGATAGGAGGGTCATGATATTTTTTTTGCGAGCACTAAGTTACAAGGTAAGGCATGCACAGGCACTATAGACTTGTGGAATATATAAGGTGTGAGATGATGTGTAATAATCAAAATTAGGGTCTAAGAAAACTTGGTTCAACATCACAGAAATTTCGTTTCAATATTCATGGACCATACCCTCATTTGATACACCTAAAAATGTAGATATATATTATTTATTGAATTAGTATACCTCTAACCAATGTTTTAACCTCTATAATATCTTCTTCTCTCTTCAATTTTATGTTGGAAAAGAAATCTCAGACCAACATTGAGAAAGAAGGGCCATCGAGGTGAAGTGTCAAGTCCTATCTGAAAGTCTGAAATGCACCCTTAATATTGAACTCAACCTTGACTTTTGGGGCTACGATCCTCTCCACTATGAATAGATTATCTCAATACACATCAAACCAATTGGAATTATTAATTAAAATGTAGTAGGAGGTTTTGTACGTAGGCCTCTTGCACAATGAGAAAACTCCACATGTCATATTGCCTCAAAATTATTTGAAGAATGCCTAAAAAATTCCTAGAAGTGTGTATGTAAGGTTGCTGGAATATACCTATGGATTGTCGAAATATGCCACTAGCAGCGAGGATGAGAGTCAACATAAAATGAACCAAAGAATGAATCTTGGAGAGGTGGACGCGAGGGACCCAATGGTGAATTCAAAATGTTAAGAAATTGAAACAAAATGGGCTAAAACACAAAGGACAATGATGGTGATGATATGGGTTGTGGCGGTGATGCAAGGACCCAACAAAATAATGTTGGCCCAAAAAAAAAGAGAGAAAGTTACCAAAGGGGGTAGTGAGCCTTGTATGGTTAGTAGAGAGAATATGTGACAGGAAAAAAGTAAAGAACGAAAAACTAACAATGATCATTGTGGCCGACAATTGGAGGTTGTATATGAGAGAAAGAGGAGAAAAGGGAAAGGTTTTAGTTTCAAAACAATGCCATTTTTAAAAGGTGTAGAAGTATCTGAGAGTCAGGCCACAATAATGCTTGATAAGACCATAACGACACCATTGTGCCCTGCCATTTAACTTTTGTCCTTGAGGTGCGTTATAAAGGCACTCTCCTAAAGATAAACAATGGTATTTTCTGGTATTTTTGTACCTCTATCCTTACTCGTGACCATAACAATGCTATGCAAAGTGCATAATGGCTTTATTATAAGTCATTGTTTACTCTATCTTTTTTTCATTTAAGTGAAAACATTCAACATAAACTATTTTTTTCTCTTATCCTTTTTCTAGCCTAGCTTTAAATGTTCCCAATTGTGGATGGGTGACCTTGACGGCTCCTTATGAGAAGAATTGCTTCATTACAAAGGGTCCACAACACCTAGATTTAAGCTTACCGGGGACTAAATGTAGGTGGGAATTATAAAGTAATAATTGATTGCCATTATGAAACTTCTTATCATTATGAATATGACTATTTGCCATTTTTTAGTTCATTCTTTACAAAGCATGGCACGATTATATGCTATAATTCTCGGTTCATCAAGTTCATCTAGTTGGAATTTATGCTTCTCACCAATAAGCGTAAAGTCCATATTTAAAGAC
>JAOXYD010206981.1:0-34513 GCA_028565735.1 Pinacopodium congolense
AATAAATAACTAAAAGCTAATATGAAATCCCTAGAAAAATTCCAATCTATTATAAAAGAGCTACAGAGTGCTTTTCCCAAATTATTCAGTTAAGCTTTGGTAGTTGATGATTTAATTGATGGATTAGTGATGCTTAATCTAGGCTCTTCTCCAATTTAAGGCAGCGTTATGATTAAGACACTAACGTATCTCTATTGGTCCTATCATGAGGTTTGATATGCCTCAAATTCAGTTAATAGGCTTAAAGCTTATGAAGTCTAGTCCTAAATTATCCTAATCTAAGACTAGCACCCGCACGATCAACCAATCTTTGGTTAGTTTACTGATTTAAACCACATTGTTTATTGACTTTTCTAATAACCTAGGTAGAGACTGTGGGATCCTAGATTATCTGATGGTAATATCTTAAGTGATCAATTCAAGATATGCGTTAAGCATTCAATAAACAAAGATTAATCTATTCATCATGGATTCATCATAAATGAACACAATTAACCATCCATAAACACATTAAGCATAATAACATCACTGAAATTAAACATTAAGCACAAAAATTAATCAAAGCATATGATAAATATAACTTAAGCAAAAATACTTTGATTAATTCAAAATAAAAACAATAGTAAACGAAATTAAGAGTTTAGAATGAACCAAATCACATCCCCAGATGGTATTCTAACTCAAAATTACGTGATTACTGCTGCTGAAACTTCAAACAACTTGAAAAACTCAAATTACAAAAGAAAGAAATGAAAAATAACCTAAAACTACTTTAATCTAAATACTAAGGTGTTTTGATCCTAAACCAAATGCCTAAAACGTCTAGGAGAGGTCCCTTTATATAAGGATTGAGCAGCTGTAAGTGGTGGAAGAAGACAAGCCGCAAATGTTAAAGATTTAGGTCAAAAATGGATACTGTACATGTATTAACGGCACCCCACCATCCAGTAATGGCACTATATTCATCAATAATTGTTCAACGATTAACGTGACCCTAGCAGAGAGTCTTTTTTGGTTAACTTTCAATTTTACTTTTTACAAAAACTTTCATATTTTGACTCCAATCTTCATATTTAAGCTCTCTCATGCAAAGTAAACATAATAACACATAAATGAAACATT
This sequence comes from Pinacopodium congolense, assembly GCA_028565735.1. Lineage (NCBI taxonomy): Eukaryota > Viridiplantae > Streptophyta > Magnoliopsida > Malpighiales > Erythroxylaceae > Pinacopodium > Pinacopodium congolense. Next base: position 1,123 of record JAOXYD010206981.1, read on the forward strand.
TAAGCACTAAAATAGGGTTAAATTAACATCAAATAACATCAAAAAATAATATAAATTTAACCCCTAACACATACCTATGGTGTTGCTTTTTTTTTATATTTATTTGGATGTTCTATATACAATTCAGCTTCCTTTAAGTTAATGTATATTCTAACCCCATCTTAAACATCTTCAAAAGTTTATGCACTATTTATCTAGAGGGGTTACCATAATAGAGGTGTCAAGACAGGGTATCTGGGTGACTTTTAAACTAATTCATCATATAACTTTGAAAGATCTCACTCAACTTTTGTGTTATTGTAAATAAAGTTACTAATTCATAAGGCTAACTTTGGTTCCTAATAAAGGGAGACTCAAACTAGCTTTTTTAGTTATATAAAATTTGCTATTGAGCTTGTTAGGAGTGTTCGATATCAATCTCTTGTCAGGCCTACCAATGTATACAAAATAAGACACACTATATAAGTCCATTAATCCCCTGAAATGTATTGACTTGTCATACCATTATAGGGTACAATTGTGGTAACTTTAATTTTTAAAGTATAGGTTTGAGTGACCCAATACTGATGAATGGTGGTCAAAATCAACATAGATGGTCTTTTGATTTTTTTTTGTAATAGCATTAGGTGAAACAAGTTTTCATGCTATTGTGGGTAGGGCTGTGATGTGATTATAATTTCCAGACCTTTCATGACTTAGGGATCTACTATTGTATGCCTTATATGGTATTAATTTCTCCTATTAAGTACCATTGGATGATTCAAAATGGTTTCTACAAGTGTGCGCCTAGGTTATAGAGCCATATTTATAGCTAAAATTTGTTGTTATATGTTCTTAATTATTGCTAGAAGACTTCCATAGTTGAAGTGAAAAGGGATTTATGGGGAGGTGGAGAAGGACTTAGGTCTGAAGGAAATTATGAGGTAGGAGGATGTAGGTTTAAATGAGATTATAGGGAAGCCAGAGGACTTAGGTCTGAAGGAAATTATAAGGTAAGAGGAAGTGGGATTGAATGTGATTATTAGGGAGGGGAGTGATAGTCTTTTTTTTCCCCCTTGATTGTTAAGATAAAGAGATGTGTTTATATGATCTTTAATTATATGCATATTAGGATCAATTAATCAAAACCTAAGTAGGCACTAGATGATATGTATGGATTTTTGGATTCCAATATGCTTTGGGTCTAGGTCTAGGATTAATAATTCAAAGTTGAGATTATCATACATTTGTATCCACAAAAAAGTTTACAAAAGTAATAGTTGGAATGTTCTTTATCATTGGACATCTAATGATCATGTTAGTAAAAGTTAGAGAGAGAGGAAATATAACATTTTAGTGACATAAAGTCGATAGATAAGAAGTGACATTGATTCTTAAAAATAATACATTTTGTAAAAACTTCTAGGTATTTAAGATGGTGACTCTTATTTCTATATTATGCAATGTTTGAAGATTTTTCATTTATTAGGCTTTAAGTAGAATTTGGTCTTGGAGTATGTTTCACATGTATCACCATCCTATAGAGTTTCTGTAAAGGGTTGCCCTTTTATCATAAACATATTATGCAATGTTTAAAGATTTTTCATTTATTGCGCTTTAAGTAAAGTTTGGTCTTAGAGTATGTTTCACTTGTATCACCATCCTATAGAGTTTATGTAAAGGGGTTGTGCTTTGATCATAAATAACTATAAAAATTCATTGAGGAAAAAGATAGATTTGAAATATCATATGCAATTTTAAACAATCAAAAGATCTACCAACTTTACAAATCAGAGTGCCATATTGTAATTTTTCTTATTAGTTGAGAAATTTATTGATATATCTCCTTTGTTTATAGAATTATATATCTTTGTTCACCTTATAATTGAGGGAAAGTTCCCTCAAGATTTTAAACTTACTCTAATTATTAAGGAGTAGAAAAGCTCTATCTACATTTCTAGTAGAGCATTTAATATAGATTTTTATCTCCCCCCCCCCCCCTCAAAAAAAAAAAAAAAACCAGGAGTTTAAATAGAAAAAAGGACTTGATTATATAACCCTTTAATTCCTATAAGCTCCTCTCTTTTAGACATAACATTCCACCCATCTCACCCATAAAGAGTCATTGTTAGAGGTTGACCTCCATAGCCTTTTAGCCATCAAAATCTTACTACACAACTTGATTAGATTGATACCTTTGTCATCTTTCTGCATAGTAGTACAACAATTTGTCTGATATACTTTGGCCAAACATCTACCCTTTTGCTTACTCACCCATAAAAACTTCCTCATAGACTTTTTCATAGTTTTTATGAGCTCTTTACCAAGGAAGACACGTGTTAACTAATAAACATAGAGGGAATTTAGCATTAATTTGATTAATTAAAGTCCCTTAACTAGAGCAAAATCTTTATTCTTCCAACTGAAAGTTCTTTTATATATCTTGTCTAATAGGGCATTGCATTCTTTGAATTATAAACTTTTTATTGCTATTGGGAGCCCTAAGTACAACATAAGGGGATCCTTAACTTATAGGCCAACAATTTTGGATAACTAATTAGCTTTAACAATTGTAGAAGAAAACCAAAACATAAAGCTCTTGCTAAGAATAATAGATAGTCCAAAAAGAGACTTGAAAGCACTTAAGGAAGCCATTAGCAAGAGGATAGCTTTATTTTGAGCCTTAAAAAAGAGCAATAGATCATATGCAAAAGAAAGAAAAAAAAATTCTTATATCTTACATTTAGTATGGTATTTTTAGGTGGAGTCTAGTAAGTCTATAAAAAGCCTCCATATATAACATAAACAAGTAAGGGGAGATTGGCTCCCCTTACCTCAGCCCCTTTTCACCTTTAAAAACACTAGTAGGTTCTCCATTCTGAGAACACTCTATGAGGTGGTAGATAGACACTGTCAAATTTAATTTCTAAATTTCACAGGGAACTTCCAAGCCTCCAATAACTATTTTATGAACTCCCAACTAATAGAATTATAAGCCTTTAAAAATTTTATCTCCATAATTCCATTTTTTATGAGTTTTTCCAATTATAGCCGTTAATTAGTTCATAGAAAAGTAGAATATTGTCAAGAATGGATCTATTCTCCAAGAAAGCTACTTGAGAAGGATTAATTAATCCTTTGAGATAATGTTTCAATCTTGGAGCCACTAAGTATGATATTATTTTATAAAGAAAGTTGCAACATGTGATCAGCCTAAACTCATCAATAGAGCTTGTATTATGTCCTTTATGGATAAGGAAAATGAATGTTTTATTAATGGTTAGCATCTTACCATTTTTAGAAAACTCTAACATTGCTTCAATTACCATGTCCTTGATTTATGTCAAGTCTTATAGCCTTGTGATGGTTCATCTTAAAAACAATCCTTTCCACCTCTTGGGGAATGACTAGTCTCTTTAGAATCTATAGATTCTCATCTATCTAGTTGTGTTCGATGAAGGAGTGGAGTGGTGTTAATTGAAGGCTAGTAGTTAGCAAGTGTACCTAATAAACTGTTAAAGTAATTAAAGCCCTCTTCTTTGATGTCCTCTTGGTTACTAACAATCTCACCATTATGCTTTACTAAGTTGGTGATTCTATTAATGTTTCTTCTAGTTACAATAGCCTTATGAAAAGAAAAAAAAAAATTCTATCACTCTCCTTCAACCACTAAATTCTTGATCTTTACCTTAATTGGGAGGAATGCCTATACAATGCCTCGATGTAACAGTTAAGGGGCTCTCTTTTTTTAACAATGAAGAGACATTTTGTTAAAGGTTAAGTACTTACTACTTCTTTCATAATCCTGCTTTAGCTTCCTCCATAGCTCATAAGTATGATAATTAAATCCTTTATTTAAGGCTTTCAAGTCCTAAAACAAAATAAAGGATTTGAAACAAAAATTAGTTATTGATTATTATTGATACACTTATACTTTTGCAATATAATAATAAATAAACTACATGGTAGTTTGTTAATTGGGTGAATAGCCAGTTTTATCCTATTATGAAATATTTATCAATTAATGCAACAATTAATAAAGTGTAAATTGTAAAATGAAATTTTATCAAATTTTATACTCTAGTAGTGTTAATTGTCAGATTTATTTATTTTTATATAAATGTATACTATTAAAAAATAAATTTTAATTTTTCGTATTATTGATAATTACAATTTATGTTGATTTTAAATATAGAAATAAATTAAGTAATGATGTTTGATTTTTTATTATATGTATTAATAAATATGAATAATAAAATAATTATATCTTTTTAATAAATAATAATTATGTAAATAAAATATATTAAAATTTACACTTTTAAAGGAATTTTAAGATTTTAAAATTTAAAATAATGATTACGGGTTCAAAATAAATTTTATTATTAAAAATGTTTAGTTTTAAAACAAAACTTATATTTTAATATATTTATTATGATCTAGAATTTTGAAAATATTTTTATTTTGAATGGAAATTTTAAAAAGAATTTAAATTATTAAAATTTTAAAAATAAATTGGTAGATTTATTATCAAAATTATTAAAGTTATCAATTTATTGTTATTAATTTATTAATATTGATATAATTTATAATAAAATCAAGTTTTAATAAAACAATTATTGATCCATATACGATAGTAAAGAAGAGGAGCGAATTGAGTAGGTAAAGGAAGAAAGTTTTAAGCTTCAAAAGAAGTAAAGATAGTTTTGTTCAAGGTTGAGGACGTATCTTAAAGGCTTAAGATGAAAGAAGGTGATGAGGCACTAAAAAGAAAAGATAAACAAAGGCTTAATGAGGATATACATAATAGAAAGAGGAATCATGCTTATGTTCTTCTTTATGATTATAAATAATATCCTAGGCCACATAATAGCTAGTTATCCAACTAAACTCCTTACGCTTATAGACAAAAATCTAGTGGGGCGAGGGACTAGACCTTGCAACCAATTCCATCATGTCACTATTACGGGCCTATCATTAATGACAAGAAAAACCCTCAAAGAGTCATGAAGGGGCTTCTACATTGGGGCCATTTTAGAGGGCTCCTAAGAGATGGATGAAGGAGGAACCACTAAGGGAAAGATGTTTAAGGCGTCATAACAAAGAGTTTCCTATGGAATGAAGAATAATGACCACACTGACATTGTTATGAGAAATTTTGGAACAAAAATCGAGACTATGTAGGGATAATTAATATGATCTATAGAGGACATACAGATATAAGTAGAATCTAAATAAGGAAAATGTTGTAAGAAGGGTAAAGTGCATATCAAGTAGAAAGAATGGAAAAAAAAAATTAAGGCTAATCATATGTATCATTAAAGTTATTGTTAATGTTACAATTGTTATAACATTACATAATGATAGCTTTGTAATAATCTCATAACAATCATATTTTTGACATAAAATCAGGCTTATGTAGTTAAGGACTGGAAAAATCCTCTAATTTTAATGATCAAACCTTGCTTTAGATGTGTATGAGAAGGAAGCTTCTCCCAGATATTGACTCTTAGATAGAGACTAGTATAGTATGTTAATTAATAGTTTCTTGAACTTAGTCAAGAAAGCAGCTAAATAAACCCATAGAATGGTGATATTTGCTAACTCCTTTGGATATATAATAACCTCTTTTATAATGGTTTAGACAAACAAGAATATAAATTTCTTTTGTAAGTTTTTTCGTTTTACACATGGTATTAGAGCCTCCTTTATGAAAAGTGGTAATATTTTAGCCTTTTGATTTTAATTTTGTAGAGAAATTTTTGTCTCTATGTAATGTTAGATATACACTAAGCTCTTTTACTCATCAAGATGATAATAATGAAGCAAAAATCATCCCTTAACTCCCCTTCACGTACCATCAGAAGAAAATTGTTAAAATCTAAAATGCCCCTAAAATAAGGAAGAAGATGATCTAAAACGATTTGTTTTATTCAATGATGCATGTCAACATCCTGTTGGACCACATTTCAAAGCTAGATTGGACCACATATCTACTACATCAACTAGGCCTACTGTCATATTAATTTAATTGTGTTATATAACCACACCATTCTAAGTCCTATAACCACATCATTGAAATGTAACTTTGGCTTGCTAACACGTCATTAGACACATCATCAATACATCAGCTTTATTTGGATCCCATAACCATGTCATCTCATACCTATGTCAAGACTTGCATCATTATTAGTTTAATCGATTTGGTCAAAACTATTTGACCAACTTTTGACTAATCAATTCACCTATTTTCTTATAAATTTTTTTAATAATTCATATTGGTTTTAAAGGTTTTCAGGTGATTTAAACTTAGTTTTAGGTTCAGATTATCAAGTTCTAGCTCTAAGATAGGTTTCTTTATTTTCATCTATTTTTCAAGCTTTTGTTGTTAAGGATTTGTCTCTTTTATGTAAATTTAATACTTCCAAACTTCACCACAACATTATTCAATCAATAAATGTTACCTTTCAATGTATCCTACTATGATTTATGGTATAAGAAAATGTTTAGCTTTTTTAAAGAAAGACTTCTTTGAAGCATTATTATTAAAGAAATATCCACCCAAAGAGTAAATGAAAAAAAGGATGTATTCATAAAACATCTAGTATCCTGAGATGATATAAACTATCAAATTCTAACATGGTTTTGCAATACTTATGTCAAAGTAATCAAACTTGATTTATGATAACTTGACACAATTAAAGAAGTGTAAGATTTTTTTTAAAAGATTGATATTCTACATCTGATGATGTTAATCAATTTCAACTTTATAAATGATTTCGTCGTATTTAACAATCTGGACAAACTATCTATAGTTATGTATCTAAATTGCAAGAGTTTTAAGACTAATTGGCACTTGGAAACCTTACTTGGTGTAATGCTTAAGCTGTCACTATCTATGCTAATCTTCGAGATCGAAAACACATCTAACACTGATTATTAATCCTTAGAGATGAGTTTGAGTCCATCCATAACTCTCTTATCCATGAAGGATCTTAACCAATCCTGGATATTGTAATCAAAGAACTAATTATAAAAGAGAACCTACTAAGCTCCCTTCAAATTGAGAATTCCGTTCTATCTTATAATGTTATTCTTGCCTCTCAAATCTCATTTTAATATATTTCTACCTCTAATAACCCAATTAAAAAAGAAGGTATTTTGTAGCTATTGTAAAAAGACTGGTCACTATATCTTAGAATGTAGAAAAAGACTTAAGTAAGGTAACTTTTCTAAGTCCCCTCATTTTACTGTCACTATTATTTCCATAAAAAATATAATAAACAATACATCTACATGCCCTAATTTCTCCTTGAAAGACCTTTAAGCTCTTCTCTAACAAGTTTAATCAAACTATGATACTGTCTCAACCCCACCTTGTTTATCATATTAGATACCTCAACCTCATGATATTTTGATTATGCTTGTTGTAACTGCATGACTTCTAATTCTTCTATTTTTACCACTTCTTACACACCATCTATTTCACATCTCGTTCATATTGCCAATAATTATACCTGCATGTTCAAAATATAGGAACTACTCAAACACCTAATTTAGTCTTGCCAACTACTTTTCTTGTTCCTAAACTTTTTTAAAAATCTCATTTCTATTGGTCATTTATGTGAATTCAGCATTAACTTATCCTTTTTGGGTCATGGTTATAGTGTTCAGGATCCATAAATAGGAGAGATCCTTGGGATAGGGCATAGGGTTAGACAATTATTTTAATTTACTTCTCTACATCTTCCATCTAAACTTTTTGTTAGTGTTGTATATTTAGCACTCTCTCCTTGGTCATTTTTACAATATTAGACTTAGTTCTTTGATTTCTACTAGCTCTTTAAGTGTTTAGTAAAATCTAAAAATTTTGATTGTATTTCATTTCAACTTTCTAAAAGAAACAATTAACCTTTCCTTAATAGTGAATTTATTCCTTTAGTACCTTTTGACTTTAATTTATTCTGATATTTAGGGACTAGTTCCTTATGAAAACTATGGGTGGCTTACAATATTATGCGATCTTTGTTGATGATATCCGTAGATATACCTGAAATTATTTTATATGTAATTGTTTGAATTATTTTCTATTTATTCTTGCTTTGTTAATGAATTAAACTCATTTTTCCTGTAAAATCAAAGTATTAAGTACTAATAATGCCAAGAAATATAAATAAAAATCTTTTAACCATTTTCTTAGCTAGTAAGGAACTATCATTGAAAGATATTATCCAGGTACCTCACAAAAAATGGTAGGGAAGAATGAAACATAGGCATATCCTAGATACTATCCAAGCTGCTCTCATCACCTTTTCTTGCCTAAAACCTTTTTGGAGAGAAGTTGCTTTTACTACTATCTGTACTATCAACTATATCCCTACTCATATCATTTGTAATATTTCTTCTTATGAATGTTTATATAATTGTGCTCCTGAGTACCAAATTTTAAAAGTCTTTGGTAGTACTTATTTTTTTTCAACCATACGAATACACTAAACTAGAACTATGAGTATGATTATGTTGCTTACTTAAGGTATGGCATAGAAAACAAAGGGTATAAGAGTTGAGGTCCCTAATTTCAAAAACTTCATATCTCTTGACATGTAACCTTTTGGAAACATAAGATGTTTTCCACTCTCTCTAAATTTGATGTTACTTTATAGTTTTTCTCTAACCATACTATACATTTATTTCCTAACATTTCTCTTATAGGTTCTGTAAGCCCTAAAGGTACTCAAAAGGAGGGCGAATTGAGCATTAAAAAAAACTTAATGCGAAACTAAAACTTAACACCCATCCAATTTGATTTAATAAGATATGTAAGAGTGAATGCTAAAACGATAACACACAATATGATAGGTAAAGAGAGTAGAGAAGAGAGCGCAATTCACACAGTTTGTTAAATAAGTTCACCTATCCTAAAGATAGGCTACGTCTCCTCTTTAACTACTTTTTACATATTATTCTTAACTAATTAAAGAAAAAACAATTACAACTTTTTTCTAGGCAAAGAGTACCCTTTGCAAGACAATCTTTTTTCTAGGAAAAGAGGAGCCTTTACAAGACAATCTTTTTCTAAGTAAAGATGAGCCCTTACAACCTAATTTTTTAAGATAAAGAGGAGCCTTCACAATACAATCTTTTTCTAGGCAAAGAGGAGCCTTTACAACCCAATCTTTTAAGGTAAAGAGGAGCCTTCACAAGACAATCTTTTTCTAGGAAAAGAGAAGCCTTTACAACCCAATCTTTTAGGGCAAAGAAGAGCCTTGACAACCTTAAGCAATCTAACAATGCAAATACCCCCTTTTCAAGTGACTAAGGACACTAATGAATGTATTTCACTTAAAGCACAATCAATCTAAGGGCTCCAAAGCTTTCACTAATGAAATGAATGATAAATGACACAAATGAAAGCTGAAACAAACTTAATATGCTAGATTTAATTCATACAAAAAAAACTTGTATGATAATGAAGCATAACTTGAAATATTCACTTAATCCAAATTTGGACAGATTTAATAAATAGAGTAATAATACTTCCAAACAGTCAAATAAGCCTATAAAAAGTTATTTAAATATTTAATAACTCTTCTAAGACTTAAAAAATAGAAAATCGCAATTTGGAAGTAAATAAATTTGATTTGGATGTTAAAATATGTGCATGAAAATAAATGAACAAATTCTTGACAAATTTAAGCAGTTTGCAAATATGAACTCTAAACAGAAGATATAAGTGCTAAAAATCAAACTAAAAATACTTAGATAATCCTAAGATCATTAACAAACCAAACATCATACGCTTGCATACCAGAATTGATTTGTATAATAAAAAATATGCAATTAACATAGGAATAAAAAATAGTAATAGTTTAGGTGTATCTAAAAAACTATTTTAAAACCAACTCAGATAGCCTTCACCAAATTCAAATCAAAACTTTAGCTAACTCTAGGACACATAGGGAATTAGAAAATAATTTTCTAGGATTTTAGAAATTGCTTAAGATGTTCGGAAAAACATTGACATTTAACATATAAAAATCTAGATAGATTCAACACTTCTGAAGTGAACAAACTTAAAATCTAAGATATAATTTTTCAAAAATCGAAAAAACAATAAAAAAAAACCTCTATAACTATAATCAAATTTAAAATCACAAAATTAGAATTTTTGAAACAGATTTAAGTGCCGAGAATCAATATCTAAAATAGATCAGAACAGACAGAAATAGATTTGATATATTTGTGAGTTTAAGTTCTAATCAATCAATATAATCACTCCAAAAATTCTAAACTATGATCAATCACAGTCATACACACCTACTCTAATAGAAAACACAAATGTTGCAATTTATCAAATAGATTTAATATGATAGGGATAAGGAAAAACCAAAATAGTGTAGAAAGAGATAGCTTTGAGAGATTGGAAAAGTTGATCTATCAATTTTATTTTTGAGAACATGAAAATGAGATTTGAGAGTATTAAGAGGTCTAAAAGCTGCTAGGTTTTTTTTTATGGCTGCGCATATTTTTTCTTAAATGAATTAGGGTTACACTTGAATTAATTCCAAATAAGGAAAGAAAGAGCTTTTGGAGACAGCTTTGAGTAATCTATCTTTGTAAAGCTTAATCAAATTTTGTAAGTGATTAAAAAAATGAAAGAAAATATGATAATTTTGAAGTAATAAAAAATTATTTGGGTACTGAAAAAGTAGATTGAATGATGATAACTCAAATGTGGACAAATTTGAGGTATAATAACAAAAGAGCTTAAGCCAAACGAATTTCAATTCTAAAAATGCAAATAAATAGCTAAAGCAATTTTCAACTATCCAAAATTTGAATAAGACTTCAAACAAGATTTTTTAAAAAAAATTTAGACCATATGAATAATAATAATGATTCAATGATTATGTCATGAAACTTTATATCGCTTTAAAAAAACTATATGCAATGCATGATCAAAATTGAACCCTTAGATCAATTGGCCAATTAGTGAAACTTACAGTTGTATGCAAGACACCCTAACTAAGGTCTTATAGCTTCCATAACTCTTATTTTTCCTTTAGCTTCATCTTAGCCCTCCGAACTTCAACCTTTACATATGGAGTCACCTTGAAATAAACCCCTCTTTGACTTTCACAATGCAAACTCAAATCATTAGTAATAACGATGTTCTATTATCATCCAAACTAAGATTGGAACCTTAGTTGGTTCAATAGGTTCATCTAATAATTTGGTAGTTCAATGTCGCCTACACCTAATCCCATTGAATCTTCCTCATTTTTGGACCCTTCACTTCCTATAAATGATCTTTCTCTGTCTCCCTCTTCCTCATAACATAAATGATTCTCAACTTCTACCTAGTCGAACTAATTGAGTAAGTCAACTCTCTTTTCATCTTCAAGATTTTTATGTTTATTCTACTATTTTCTCTCTAAATGAACCTCACACCTATTACAATCAAATTTTGATCCTTCATGATAAAAAGTAATAGCAGGAGAACTACAAACTCTTACTAGTTCAAATACTCGGGATTTAAATTACCTCTAAATAAGTCAGTTGTTGGTTACAAATGGATTTATAAAATCAAAATTTGAGTTGATGGATCAATTGAGTGGTACAAAACCTTACTTGTTGCTAAAGGCTTTATCCAAAAGTATGGAATTGATTATGAGGTGAAATTTATGGTTGTAACATTGTCACTTAATGAGTGTGGGAATCGTAATTATATAAACACATGCTACAATAACATTTTAAGGAAATAAAGGCTATAATAAGAGGTTGTAAAAATGAATGCTAAAACACCAAGCCAGTAAACAAATGCCATAATAGTAGGCTAGTGTAGTAGAGAATATAATTATAAAAAGTGATATACTACACATAGTTTATTATTTTGTAGGCTTTATAAAGTAGTAAAGCACTAAGCTATAACATTTCTAAGTCAAGGTAAAAATTATCAACCCACATTTAAATTCATATAAAGCAAAATGACAAGTCACCTTAAAAATGACCTAAATTTCGTTCTTGACAAGTTTCTAGAGTATTGACACATCATACTAAATGCATATAATGTGTCAACATTTGACTATGCTGCTTTTCTAATCTCTTAATATGTATGATTATGTTCAAATTTGCATTATAAAACTTGATACCTCTCCTTCTTTGCTTATTTAAAAAAAATATACACACATAAAAGTAGACATACATACATACATAAGCATGCTTTATAGACATACATAAACATGCTCACTAAGAAGGTAATACAACTCCATAAGAGCTATAAGTGACATTTATTGCACTATACTAACTTGAACATCGAATTTTCCACTTATAGAGACAATTATATAGATAGCCAATTTGAAGTGAAGTGAAAGCACAAACTACTCAAGAGCATACCTAAGCTTAAAAGAAGAAACAACTTGCTCAAACATAGCATAACAATGCCCCTTAACACTATTAAGTGATCTAAAGGCATGGATAGTTCATATCATCCTAATTTCTAGAGAAGGCATAAATAACTTAGGAACATTTAGCTTCATTTTTATTTTTTATTTTTTATTTTTTATTTTTATTTTCCTTGTTTTTTGTTTTTTGTTTTTATTTTTAGAAAAAAAAGAATGTATTTGATTAATATTTGTAATTAAAAATTGAAAATAAAAATATATTTGATTGAGATTTATAATAAAAATACTAAATGATAAAATGTATTTGAAACTCAACAAAATAAATCAATTCAAAAATTATATTAATCAAAAGAAATGATAACTCAAAACAAATTCCACAAAATATTATTTTTGTTTTAAAATAAATTTTTAAATAACATAAAACAAAAATTTTGTATTTATATAAATATATTTCTATTTTAATTTTTAGAAACGAAAGACCTAAATAGGAATAAAAGAAACACATTTTTTCAATGAGTTTCTTTTTTCTAAAAAACCACAACAATAAATAGAATTAAACATGTCCTTAGAAGTCACATAAAGTTCCTATAAAGAGACAACATGTATAAATAAGAATACTCTAAATTCCAAAGAGAGAAGACTGCAGGTAATAAAGAGGGGCCTTATAATATTAACATCATCAAATGTTAAGCAAGTTTGAACCCCCTAAATATATTGAAAAGACCAAGATGATGATTATAAGAAAAAATATATTATTTTAAACATAATTTTTAGTTTTGTCTCATCCTTGATCTTCTTAATTTATTTTTAGTCTTACAAATTCTCCTTATTCTCATTTAATCTTACCTTAAACAATCTCTTATTATTAATGGCCCAAGAAACTCTCAAAGATTAATGTAATTCAATTGGTTCCTTTATATCACTCACCTTTTCCTTATACTTGATTTTTAATATATTATTTAATCTTTGAAATTTTGAAATATGCTAAAAGTATTAACCCATCATTAATGTTTTCATAAAAGCTTATGGAAAACCCTATTTGTAATGCTTATAATTTAATCTAAACATTAAAATTCTCTCACTAGACAACCCTTGATTAATTGAAACTTTATGAAGAGATTAAAATTAATACTTATAGTAAGGGCCTATTTATACTATAGAAAAAAATATATTGGTTCATTATTTTGACTTTACTTATGAGGGGGTAGTAATAAGTTTTAAAATATTCAAGTCAATTTGTAAATATTTAATAGTCTAATATGTTGATATCATGACTTTAGGGTATGTTAATATCATGAATTTGGGGACTTATTTGTTAATAATCAAAAGGTTAGTGCTTATATATATCTTTTGTCATTAAATTAGTCATAGCGCAAAAGATAAAATTATTAGTATCAACCTATTTTATTAATATTTAAATCATAAGTTAGCATTTTCTTTAGTTTAAAGAAAATAAACAATTAAAACTACTTAGTATAGCTTTTATAAATTATAAAATATGAATCAATTACAATAAAAAAATGGAATCTTAACTAAATACACTTTTTTATTAAATTTAAACCAAAAAATTCCTTATATTTAATGAGAAAGGATTCAACATATAACAAATTTAGCAAAATAGTATAATCAAATCTAAAATTTTAGATTTTGTTACTAACAAATGGACTAAAGAAATTTTGAGGGAGAAAAGGTAAGGAAGGTATAAAAGGTACGAATGAAGGAGAAAAAGAGGATCTAAAAAATTTTAAAATTTTCAAAGTTAATTATTCTTAGCATCACTATTATTAGTTTGAAATGTTTTCTAGCTAGTCTAGTGCTAAAACCCTAAATTCAAATCATAGAATCATATGAGTATTAGAAAATATTGGTCAACTTTAAGCATGCATGCCAACACGAAGAAGGCATGTTTAAGGAAGCAATAAAGCAAAGACTTATGAGTAAGCAAGTAATGCGTGAAGTGTTAAAGGGATTTTGAGAGTAAGATAAATTCAACATGCATTGGTGAACATTGACGAAAATCTTTGAAAAGGGTTTGAGATTTATATATGAGATTAAAGATGATTGGTGTAACTATGATATACAAGATCTAAGAGTGCCCGAATGTACTTGACTTTGACAAGAAGGTTAAAGGTATGTGAATGTATAAGGTTTATCATACACAAACTTGGATTATTACTATACTTAGTGATGAAATTACGTGACAGTACCAAGTGAGCTAGATTGAATCATGACTAACAAACTTGACTATGGGCATGCATCAATTAAACCAATATATAGATAGGCTTGAAACTTGGATAACCATCTTTTTTTAACAGGATCACTAGTGATATGTTGGATAAAACTTAAAGATCACAAGAGATAAGGTTATTCTCGGCATATAGGATAAACATCAAGTATATAAAGAGAAGAGACTTATCTCAATCTTGCATATATGGAAATATCTAGTTAGTTGATACGTGCAACCAAATTATTATATTGAATCCTAAATAAATGGGGATGTCATGCATTAATTATGATAAATGTAATCCAAGTAGGATGAGATATAATCTTAATGGTCAACATAGGATAGCATTCTGATTCCTACTTATCTTTAGCTTCATCTCCAAGTTGAAAGTGGATAAAAAAAACCTTATTTAAGCCAAGTCTCAAAGCATAAGAGTTGAAAAATACATTCAATCATCTACTAAAGAGATTTTAGAGCTTTTAGGGGTAAATTATGTGTGAGAGCTTTAATTAAGGATTTTTTTTTAAGTGCTTCTAGAAGAAAATCACTTGAGTCCTTTGTATTGTATAATTTGTGGGATACTGCAATAAAATGTTGGTTTTGAATGTATCTCTTTCTTGTTTCTTTTTCTGCATTGATTGTGCAAACACTTGTCCGTAAGAGTGAGAGAAATACCTAATACAATTGTGCATGAGGAGTTCAAAATGAGAAGGACTTGTGATTAACAATTAGAAGGGAAGTTTAAGCTAGGATTTAACAAATTTGAACTTAGCTACCATACGAAGATTGACAAATTTATTCAATTCTAGTGTGGTAAAGTCCTTGTGACATCTAATATATTTGAACTTTCTTCCCTAATCAGTATTTCATGAAATGAGAAAAAAACTATTCTTTAATATTAAAGATAATGAGTAATGTTCAAGTTATTAAATATAATGCAATATTTATAAATTGATAGAAATAATGTAAAATTTTACATATTGCTATTAATTAACATGTGTCTTATTTTTAATATCACTGGTTGATATTTTATATTGAATTATTGAGAATTACGCTGTTTTTTTATTGAGGTGAATTTTATGATATTCTAATTGCCATTAAATATGTATTTAATGGAAAATAATATGAATAAACGTTCATCCCTTTTAGTTCTACTTTTTATATGAATATAACCTGCTTGATAAAATTCCTCTTTAACTTATTTACCTCTTTATTTTGGTTATCTTAGGGGAGCTTATGACAATTGATAAGACCAATGTTTTATCAGTTAGTATTAGAGCTTAAACCTATTATCCCTATCTTTAATGGTAGTGGGTATGATGCTTGGAGCACCAAAATGAAGACTTTTTTCATCTCTTAAGACTTATGGGAGTTTGTGGAGAAATGTTACAATGAACTAAGAGTTACAATGGATATTCTTAAACAATATTAAGAGAAATATGTTAAGGCTCTCTTCTTTATTTATCATGCTATAGACGAAGCCATTTTTTCTTATATAGAAACAGTCACCAAGTCAAAAGAAGCATGGGATTTTCTTCAAATCTTTTATCAAGGGACTAAAAAGGTATAAATTATCAAGTTTTATATTCTTATAAGAAATTTTGAAATTTCGTTTATAAAAGATGAAGAGTCTTTTAGTGTTTATTCTACAAGGCTAATAGAAATTATGAACTAAATACATAAGTATAGTGAAGATGTGTCTGAGCAAAAGGTTTTTTTTTAAATATTAAAAAGTTTGCTTAAGAGGTTTTGGCATATAGTAGCAACCATAGATGAAACAAATGATTCCAATGAACAAACTGTTGATGAGATACTAGGTTCTCTACATTCCTATAGAGATAGATTGAAGTGATATAATGATTAAGATCCGATGAAATTGCTTTTTACAGTAAATAGCAGTTGTCCAATGGCAATACTATTGGCAATAAGGAGTGAAGTGGCAAAATTAATGATAAAGAGTCAAGTCATAGAACGAATAGGAAGCGAGATTTCTATCATAAGAAATAAGGAGGTATAAGTGGTAGATGATTTGCTGGTTAAAATCAAGAACATTAAAAAAAACTCGTGAAACTCACAAATTTAAACACTATTATTGTAATAAATTTAGCCATTTTGAAAGATTTTGTGAAGGAAAAGAATGAAAAGTATGCAAAATTTACTGAACAAACTACAAATGATGAAGTTGAGAGCTTATTTCTTGCTTGTTATATAGTGATGGTGTGTCTCATAAATGTTTGGTTGATCGAGTGTGGATATAATAATTATATGACAATATATTTAAAAGCTTTTATCAATCTAGATGAATTAGTAGAAGTTATAGTAAGAACGGGAGATGGTGTGTTTCATGAAACATATGAAAAATATGATGTGCAAATACATAATAAATTTATTAAAGATGTTCTTTATATTCCTATTTTTAACTCTAATTCTTTATGTTCCTCTTTTTAACTCTATCTTATTAAACATGGGTTAATTTTTAAAGGAGGGTTATTCATTTGTCTTAGAGAACATATCTTGTGCTATTTGTTTTGATTCAAATAAGGGGAATTTATTATTCAAAATATCACTGGCCAAAAATAACATTTGTCCTCATTATGTTAATTGCTGCCATTTGCATCCAGAACATCTTTAGAAGAAAAGAATTGTCTATGGCATAATTAGGATGGGAATTTGAATTTTAGAAGCTTGTGTTATTTATCTAAAAAATTTAGTTTATAGACTTCCTTAAGGTTAAAGAGTTGGATAAATTTATGAAAAGATTTGTTTTTGTGAAGTAACATTAAGAGGTTTTTCCTAAAGTAAAGGTTAGAAGAGCATCCCAGTATGTGGAACTAATGTATACGAACCAATGAGAATTTCTTCTCTCAATAATAACACTTATTTGTTGTTTTCCTTAATGATTATAGCAAGTTCACATGGATCTATTTTACCAAGGAGCATTTAAAACCCTTGCTCATTTGCAAGAAGTTTAAAAGTTATATAGAAAAGTAAAGTGGTTATTCCTTGAAGATTCTAAGGACAAATCATGGTGGTGAATTTTTTTCAAATGAATTTGATGGTTTTTATGTTGAATTTGGAAATTTAAGGTAATTAATAACTAGCTATACATCACAACATAATAACGTGGTAGAGAGAGAAAAAAACCTTGTAAGGATTTCCAAAACCTTGATTAAAGAAAAAAAATTAACCTAAATGTTTTTGGGCAAAAGTTGTTCACACGGTAGCCTATATTATCAATTGAAGCCTAATAATAACACTTATCAAACACCATTTGAAGTTTGGTATAAGTGGAAAATGTATCCCATTTTAAAGCCTTTAGTTACATTTCATATGTTCATATTGCTTCTCAAAAGAGGCATAAAGATGATAATAATAGTATCAATTGCCGGTTAGATTATTGAAACTAAAGGGTATTGCTTTTATGATCATTCGACTAATAAACTTATCATTAGTTGCAAAGTTGTATTTGATGATAAAGGTGTACGGAAATAGACTGATTTGTAGAGCTTTCTAAACACTTTTCATGAATATAATTTTTTATATCTAGTTGATGACACTAATAATGGTGATTGTTTTTTGTTGTTTTAATACTTAATTAGCCCAAATAATTTAATCAATTAACTTGCAAATAAAATTCAATTGAAAACCGATAATATGGTAGTGTACCAGTCAACAAGTAATATAACAGAGCATTTTTATTACATCGAGTGTCGAACCCATAGGGAAATAGTTTGACTACTAAGGCAATCAAAATACAATTATCTAGGAAACTTAAGATTACTAAATTAATTAAGCAAATGCAACTAAATTAACTTAAAAACTTCCAACTATTGCTATGGATTCCAAATTGCTTAATGATTACCAAATTCAATAACTTTGCTAAGGCTTAGGCTTTAAATTTCTTAATTTAGTTGTGAAATAGATTGGAATGCAAAATCTAGGGTCTTAACTAAATTAAGATATTGCTATAATTAAGATAATGACTTATCTCTAACTATCCTAAATTGATCTTTGGTTATTTCATCAATTAATAGGTATTAAGCTTAAAATTTAAGAAGTTCTAATCCTAATTGCTATATTCAAGATTATTACTCTCATGATTAACCAAAGTAGATTTCTTGGATCTTAGATTTAAATTATATTGTTTGCTGATTTTTTCTAATGATTAAAGTAGATTTCTCATATAAGAAAAACAGAAAAGAAACCTAACTAAAGAAAGAAAGAAAGAAAGAAAACCTAACTTAAATCTCATATTTAGGTTTTCTGGCTTCGTATATGTCTCAGCTATAAGTGGGAAGCAAGTAGACAAATTACAGTCAATTAGAATTGAATAACCAACTAAAAATGTCTCGACTGCACTTAAATGACAATTGAAGAACACTTAAACGTTGCTATTTAACCCCTCGCGTTTGAGTCCAAAAACTGACTTAAACGTGGGTTTTGAGGGGTTAAATGTGGAGTGCTTTGGAGACCTGAATTTTACTCCATTTACACTCTGATCTTCATATTTTATTGAATTTTCATTTCAATTTAATGTTAACCTGCAAATTAACATTCTAAGACATAAATCAAACAATTTATCATCAAAATAGGGGTGAATCAACATCAAAATATTAAGAAAAATCATATGAAATGAACCCTTATTAGTGACCATAGTTCTTCTTCATTACCTTTATCTTCGCCTGGTCAGTCTTCTCTAACAACTTACAAAATTGTAGTATTCTACATCTTTAACTTCATTTCACAATTCAAGCTCCTCATTAACTCCACCAAGGAAATGTCATTCCTTAAAGGAGATTTATGAACAAATGACATCTTTTTAATTTGTTGTAGTTCAAGAACCAAGTTATTTTGAAGATACTATACAAATCAAGAAGTGGTGTGCAGTAGTGGATGAAGAAATCAAAACTTCAAAAAGCATAAAACCTAGGAACTTGTTAACTTATTAAGTGGTAATGAGAAAGTTGGTCTTAAATGAGTTTATAAGCTCAAATTTAGACCTGATGAGTTTAATACAAAAATATAAGCCATGACTGGTGACATGAGGTTACATGTAGTAAGAATTTATTAATTTTGAAAAAGGTTTGACATAGTTTTTGAATAATTTTGGCTACTTTTTCCTATCATAAATGACATGTTTATCAATTTGATCTCAAGTTTGCATTTTTATATGGTATTTTAGATAAGGAAGTGTTTTTAGAATAGCCAACAAGTTATGAAATTAAAAGACAAGAAAAAGAAGGTCTATCGGCTTAAGAAGGCCTTGTATGGCCTCAAATAAGAACCAAGGGTTTGGTATTTGAGAATTGATGAATATTTTAACAAGATTAGATTCCAAAAAGTTCATGTGAGCCAAATTTATATGTCAAAACCAGTAGAGCTAAAGAAATACTTATTATGTGTTTATATATAGTTGATTTTATTTATATTACTAATAGTTTTGCCATGATAGAAGATTTTAAGAGATTAATCATCATGGAGTTTGAGATTATTAATTTGGGATTAACAAACTATTTTTCCTGGGACAAATAGTAATTTAAATTAGTGCAAAAAAAGTTTTTTCTTAAGAAAAATATGTCAGAACATCTAATTGTGAAGTTGTATATGCAAGATTATGATCTTGTGAAAAGTCCACTTAAAACCAATCAAAAGTTTAGCTTAAAAAATAGGAATGAAAAAGCTAATGGATATATTTATTAAAGTCTGATTGGACGCCTATTGAATTTAACTAATAGTAGACATAATATCGTGTAAGTGACAAGTTTACATTTCGATTCATGAAAAACTTGACCAAAATCAATTATGATGCTATTAAAAGGATACTTAGATATTTGAATGGAACTAGCACTTATGAGATGTGGTACGCTAATGTTAATAATCTTAAGTTGTATGTTTTCCCAATAGTGATTATGTAGGTTCACTTGATGATTGAAAGAGTACATCTAGATATGTTTTCAATCTTGGTTCAGGTGCCATTTATTAGAGTTTAAAGAAGTAGCATCTACTACTTTATCCTTATTAGAAGTCGAGTATATGACTATTAATTTAATAGCCTATCGAGCAATTCGATTGCAATGAATACTTAATGATATGAACCAAAAACAACTTGGAATAACTATCTTTTATGACAATTAGTTAACCATCATTATATCAAAGAATTTGATGTATCACATTTGTTCACAACACATTAAGATTAGACATCACTTCATAAGGGAGTTAGTTACTGAAGGAAGTACAAAGATAACCTATTACAAC
Source organism: Pinacopodium congolense (assembly GCA_028565735.1). Classification (NCBI taxonomy): domain Eukaryota; kingdom Viridiplantae; phylum Streptophyta; class Magnoliopsida; order Malpighiales; family Erythroxylaceae; genus Pinacopodium; species Pinacopodium congolense. The sequence continues at coordinate 21,982 of JAOXYD010206981.1, forward strand.
ACTAATGAGTAGATAGCATATATATTTCCTACGGAGCTTCCTTTAAATAAGTGTAAGTACTTAAGAAATATGTTAAGTGTTGTAAATTTTTGTATTATAAGGGATTATTAAAGGTAATACAAAATTTTCAAGTTGTTAAAAATAATGTAGAATTTACAAATTGTTAGATATAACATAAAATTTTACATGTTATTAATTAGTATGTGTCCTATTTTTAAGATTAGTGGTTTGTATTCAAATTTAGTTGATGAGTTTTGAATTGTTATTTTGTTCATATTTAGTTGCAAATTTTATGAGATTTCAATTGTTATTATATGGGTATTTAATAGACAGCAATATAAAAAAAATGTGCATCCTTTTTAGCTTTATTTCTTTATATGCCTATAACCTCTTTGATAAAAATTTTTTCATCTTTTTTTCTTTCATTTTGGTTATCTTAGAAAGAAGCTTGTGATAGTTAATAGTTCCTATTTTATCATTTAATAATTTGTTGAACAAACTAAGCTTTCTTCTAGGTTTTGATAATGACAAAATAATCTTACTACTAATAGTTTCATTATTATTATATTGGAAAGATAAGAAAAGATATTAAGAAATACAATTTATAGCAATTGAAGCTAAAGTGGAAATTTATGAAGGGCAAGTGTTAAAGATAAGGCTCAAAGATCAAGGTAGTATAACATTTACAAAAAAAAAAAAAAGAGAAGAGAACAAGATAGTATTATTGAATAGGTTTCTCTTTATAATTTTTGTTGTAAGTCTTATCGTAATGTTCTTAAAGCATTTAAAGGCTCAAAATCATGTATATGCATCCATATTTAAAGTTCTTGCATATACATTGCACAATTAAGAGGAAATATATAAAGAAACTTTTAAATAATCCTTTTGATATATCAAAATCTTTTAGCAACTAATTTGAAGTGTATGCGTGTGTATTTGTTAAAGACTAATTGACAAGTTATAGGGTTAGTGGTCGACCACCAATGTAAATAGATTAATCAATTGGTTAACTAATAGGTGGAATATCTACAAATCGACAACTGGTTTTAATAGAAAAATGAATGTTAGATGATTTGTAATACATTACAATGGCTATAAAGGACTAATTCTAAAAGGGCTAGTCTTCATTTGCAAAAAAGATTATTATAATAAAATTTTTAACAAAGTGTTAGAAAGTAAACGTAAGTATAAATTGATTTGCCTTTTTATTTTTAATTGAATCACTACAAATCAATTTGTTTTTCTCTTTTCTGTCTCTTTATTTTACAAACTTTAATTTGATTTAAGTTAAATTAATTGAATATATTGTTACGATTTTATATACGATAAATTTTTTACTTAAAAATATTTGAAAGTCACTTTATTCACCGTTATATAAATAACGTATAAGATCTACAGAAATCATTGTCGAATAATGATACAAGATAAAGGGACTAACGGTTCATCTTCTGGCTGAGGAGGTCGAAACAAACTTAGCAGAGAATTAAGAAGTGAACCACAATGTTAAATTTTCATCATAAACCTAGAAAACTTATATCAAGATGGTAGTAGTCAAAATTTGCACCTTCACCTGGAAGTTAAAAGTAGTTTTATGCGTACAAAGGTCGCAGAAAAGACCACCTCAACAGTAATATATATATGTGCCCATCAAAAAACGCACCAGCTAGTTGCTGCGTCGATTAGACAGAAAGAACTAGTTCAACAAACATACCCGCTCCTATGCTCTTAAAATTGCCTACACACCTACCCCCACCACCAAAAATTGAGTTAATGGAACAATTTTACAATAATGATAGACAACGTTCACACAATTTTCCATTTCTTTTGCTATCTGAGTGCCTTTCCGTGTGGACAAAGAGAGAGTAATGAGTGGTGACTCGTTGGACCGCACGGAGAAAGCACGAAGAAAAGAAAAGCACAGAACCCCAGAAAGACGGAGCTTAACTTTGTCCTTTTATCTCATTTTTATGTTAAACAACCTTTACTATGGCTCCTTTGCCTCGCTCCTCTGTATAAAAGATGCTTTTACGTGATCATTCATATCATAAACAGCCAGGAACAGATAGAAAGATCTGCACTTTTCGTTGAAGGTTCAGTTGGAAGTAGCAACAAGATAGATCCTACCTTACTTGCCCCCACCAAGCCAGAACCAAAGAGTCGCCACAGATGATACTTAAAAATCCCATTTCCAATACCAAAATTTTTTTCCAGAAAACCTTTCAAGGCTTAAGATCTTTCTTCTCCGGTGGCCGATACCAGAAGCTGTCAAAGATGCCTCCTTACTACTGTGAACACGGTGACAGCACCGTTGGTTTCGACATGAATCTACAAATCGGTTATAGCAACAACGGCATGGAAAAGTTCTACAATGACCTGGCCAACCGTTCGGATACAGATCACGATCAGAAAGGAAATAATCGAAACAAAAAGAAGGTGATAGTATCATCCCGGAGGAGTCAGCCAACCAAACCAGAAGAGCCGGTAGATGATGACGACTTAAGTGGAAGATTGATGAACTTATCCAACCCAAGTTTTGCCAAGAATTATCGCATGCCGAGAAGGGAGAAGTATACAACCGAGAACATTAACAAAATGAAGAGCTTCCGCGCAGAGAAAAGAAGTACACAAGAATATCACGAGTCAAGTACTAAAGGTATGACAAGAGAAGGGAGGATTTGGTGGGTAGCACACAAGATAAAGGAGATGGAGATGATGGACGTTAGTAATGTGGATCATATTCTAGACGTGGAAGAGGTTCTTCATTATTATTCTCGGCTTACTTGCTCTGCCTATCGGGAAATTGTTGACAGGTTCTTGATGACCATGCACTCCGAATTATCAGGACCTCCTCCACCTGTAAATCCAAGCAGTACGGTAAATTCAAGGCCATGGCCACATGCTGTCATGTGAGGTCTTGATTTCTTTGACTTTGGCTCTTAATCCCGCGAATTTCAGATTTTTTAATTATTTATATATTCTTTCTTCTTTTTGCTTTTTTTCCCCGTATTTTCCTGTATAATTGATTGGCCCCTTGATTGATGTAACTGTACTGTCACAATTGATTTATCACTGATAATGTAAGTTTTCGTCTTAATTTCGGTATATTAAATATCGTATGATATCAATATCGAATTGATTTTAAAAATAGTATTGTATCGGTACTGATTAATATTGGTATCGTTTCGAATAATTATTTAAAATTATAAATTAATTTTTAAATTTTATAAAATTTACAAGATTATTTATAAAATTTATTCTTGGTTATAAGTTATACCAATATCCAGAATTTGATTCATTTTGGGATTTTAAGGTGTTTTAGCCTAGAATCGCTAGTCATATTCAATCCAGACTACTTTGGAAGGCGTCTTGTTGTGGATGTCTGTCAATTACTAAAAAAATGTTGAATTGGATGGCGATCAAGATGTAATGAATAATGAATGATTCGACGTTCTAGTCCGATCCATATTATAATTCGGGAAGGAAGGGGATCATGATTCACAGGCAACTTAACCACGAAAATCAGAAAAAAAATGTTTAAAAGATAATTTAATTCATACTTCAGACATTATTTTAACTGAAACTAGTTTCACAAAGTTCATTTTTTCCAAAGTTAAGATAAAGTTGAAACTAGTTTCACTTCACGAGCCACATTAAACATCATAATATTTTTTGTTAAGAACTCGTAGGCCTATTGTAGTGAAATATCAATTTAGGCGTTAACTTATCGTTTATGGTCAAGATGTATAGCACTGAAAATTAATACGTGGGCCTTTTAAGGGTTATACGGTAACACCTTACCCATGGAATTTTGGCTATTATGGGAGGAGGTCTTTCTGACACCCCATTAACATTATGATCATCATTATCACGTTCATTTATATTGCTACCCGTAGTTATCATATTAAAATGGTGCATAAGCATAATCAACTATCAATCAATGAACAGAAAAATAATCTCTACATATGAAATAGCAAAATAATCTTTTCTAGAATTTAATAAAATAAAATATTCTTCTTTTTGATACTGTTCTGTCATTTTGGTTGTAAATCCTTAATTTATATTCAGTTTTCAAATAATTTATATAAAAGGTACAATTAACATAATAAAAAACAGTGATTACATATGATTTATATTTAAAATACAGGTGAAGTTACCTAAGAAATTAACGAAGAAATTGGTTAATTAGGGGTGAACCCCTTACTGAAATTTTTTTAAAATGTGTTACATTATTTAAAATTTTAATTTCATTTTTAATATAATTTTTATCTTCAAAACAATTGTTCCGTTAAAAACAAAATAATGAATAAGTTTACAAAACCAATTGCATTTCACAATTCATCTTTTGTTCTATTTGCTACATCATTTTTCATTAGAATAAATTCATTGAGTTGATTATATTTTAAAAAGGTTTCGTATTTAATTAAAACTTTTAAAAGATTAAACACTAATATGAAAAAAATAAAATATTTAATATCGAATGAGTACTTATCTCATTTTTTTCTAACATTATATTGTTTATCAAGCTATATCATTTTGTGGAAGAGTGTGTTCTACGATAGGATATTATAATATTTACATAATTCATTATACTCCATCCTTAAGGTTTTAAGACATCATCGATATGAAGACTTTTGTATCTGTAAACTATTATTAATATGAAGACTTCTATATCTTTAAACCATTACCAATACGAAGACTTTATATCTTTATGTTCTCATTCTAATTTTTTGTTAGAAAATTAATAATAACAAATGCATGACACTTTTATCTTTGAGAAAATAGAACTATATATATATATATATATACACACACACATATATGGTTAACTACTAAAACAATCCTAAAACAATTATAAATAACTGATTATTTATAAATTCATATGTATTGTGAAGGAAAAATATTGAAATATATTTCATTGAAATGATTATTTTAATTATTAATAGTTATTAAATTTTTATTTTAAGATTGTTTTTAATATAATATTATGAATATAAATATATATTTTAGATTTAATTTAATTGGAGTTATCAATTAATATTTTTAGTTATAATCAATTAATGAATAAAATAATTAGATTTAATTGAAGGAATAACTACAAAATTATTAATTGAATATTTATAAATTTATATATATGATGAATTAAAATTTTTGAAATATATCTCATTGAAATAATTATTTTATTTATTCAAAGTTATGATATTTTTATCCCAAGATTATTTTTAATATAAATATTATGAATATAAATATGCATTTTATAAAGAAAAATATAATAAATTACATTTTACTTCCTTGTGATTTAGTTCAATATCATACACATCATCTACACATCGCAAATATTACATATACATTCCCTGAACTTTGAAATAAGTTTTATTTTGCCCTTGTCATGTCAAGTGCCATGTCATATGTTACATCATCTACCATGACACCTGTGCACATAGTCACACGTCACATCAATTATCACGTTAGCAAAGCTATAAAATCACTCGTCATATCAACTGCCACATCAAATTATAGGGGATTTGGTAAAATTTTTAAAGTACAAGAAGACGTTTGAAAAGGCTAAAAAGTACAAGGTGTTCTTTAATATTTACTAAATTATAAGTGTTCTTCTATTATGATTTTTAAAAGTTATAATAGTAATAACAACTTCTTGTAAACTATTTATTCTTCCACAATATTTGATATACAATTACAGGTTAATAACATGATTTCTAAGAAAATCATATGCTATTATCTATCCTCTAAAAATATGAATATTTACTTCTACTTTTATAATTTTTGCCCTTAATTAAAGTATTGTAGATATTATAATATAATAATAATATTATCATTACAGCAACAAACATCAATATCACAATTAGAACATATATAATCATCCATATTTTAATAACGTATACAAATAATAGATGCTTACAATATCATACTTATGAAATCTACATACAAGTCTAATTATACTATTCATTAAAATATGCATATAATTGTAAGAAATTATACTAAAATTTTCATATGTTTTTCTTCAAGAAGGACCTTCTTATTTATATTATTTATGAACATATGGTTCTAATTGACATTTTAATAAGATTCCTTGCAACTATTGGTCCTCATACGTCTAATCTTATTTGTCACTTAATTTCCCACATCCATGTCATTAGTTTGTTCTTTACATAATAGTTCATATAACAATTAGATTAAAGTTCTCCAATTATTTTAACCCTAAATTTTCTTTTTTTTTTAACTCCTCCTTTAATTGATATTATGTACATTGTTTATAATGTCTTCCTTTGAACTAGTAATCTATAACTCTTTTTGTAGTGTTTCAAGAATAACCTCCTTGATTTTCCTTTATTAACATTAGAACAAAGCTTATCTTTGATGGGATCATATACTGTTATGTTATGTTATGAAGATTCAATTTTTGTGGAAGAGGGTAGAACACTTACTAATTTAATTATATTTAAGAGATAATTGAAAATTCAAACTTATCCCACAATTTAAAAAGAAAATCATAATCTAAATAGTAAATGCATTTTAAAGGATTTTTTATATTTATTTTCATCGTTTATGTGATAGCACGATATTAAAGATAGATGGCTATAGAATAAAAAAATATTTTGGTTTTTGTTGAAAAGCCATTCATGTTTTGAAATTTAATAAAATTTTCAAAGAATTATTGTAATTAATATAGGAAGACAAATATTTTTGGACTAAAAATGATATTACAATGGTTCAATTTTGATCTGAAATTATTTTTCTATTTAGGTTTTAATAGGTTTTCCCAACATAGAAGGAAAACTAAAGTCAAACCTAAATTCATCAATTGGCAATTCTTTTCAATCAATTTTTGCCTTCCTTAGTTTATGTGAATGTTTTTTCATCAACTTCGTGACTCTTTCAGTTATCAATTTTATATTCTAGTCATTATTTCTATCTTTTAATTCCATTTGTAGTTCTTCATTTTGTTTGCTATTGATATCCTTATGCAAATAGATATTTGTTGTTTTGGTAGAAATTTGAGTGGTAAAAGGAAAAAGTAGTGAGCATGACTTAGAGAAAAAGCCAAATTGAGCAAAACATGAAAGATTAAAAGTTATATTGAGTGTAAAAATATGAAGGAGTATTAAGGTAAACAATTTAGTTCATAGCTAATGTATTTCCTTTGAAAACTTAATATATGTAGTGCGGCAGACAAAGAAGCAGAGTTTAAACTATTCATAAAGGTTGTTCAAAAGCAATTCAAGGCTCGTAACAACAGGTTTGATAGTATAGTGACCTAGTCTAGATCTAAAGCTTTCAAAAACCCATGTTTCAGGGGGAAGAGGGAAGATTTTTTAGTATAAGGAGTTTGGTTTAAGTAAAAGTGCAAGGGTTTGAATAGAAGTGCAAAGGTGTTTGCAAAATAAGATAGCAATATATGGAGTATTAAGATTCATATTCCTATCTTTCAAGGGAGGAATGAACTTGAACAATATTTGGAGTGCTTGTGAAATGTGGAGCATGTGTTTGATTATAATAATTATTCCAAGAAAAAAGAAAATGAAACTAGCAGTAGTCAAATTTATAGATTATGCTAATATATGGTGGGATTAGTTGATGCTTTATAGGTATAGGAATGGTGAGAGACCTACCTATATTTTGGAAGAGATGAAACTGGTGATGTAAAAAAGGCTTTTCATTAATTACTACTACAAAGGCTTATATAAAAAGCTACAAGGATTAATTTAAGGTTTAGAAGTTTGAAAAAATTATTACAAAGAGATAGAGATAGTAATGATTCAAGCCAATGTAGAGAAGGATCGAGAGGCTAAAATGGCAAGGTTTATTGGTGGGTTAAACAAAGAGGTAGTTGACGTGGATGAATTACAACATTATGCGAAGAAGGAAGATTTGTTGTATAAGGTTATCAAGTTACAGAAACAACTAGGATCTAAAAGCTCTTTGAAGTCTAGTTTGACTTATTCCTAGGGGTCCAGTTGGAGGAACAACAAACCAACTCCTAAATCTAAGGAGGAAGCCAAGAATAAAGAAACCCTAATCTAAATCCTCTTTTAAGTCACGTGATATTAAGTGTTTTAGGATCTAAAGATTTGGCATATTGCTTTCTAATATCTAAATAAGAGGGCTATAACTATAAATGTTAAACTAAAGAGGTTCTAACTAGAGGTTCTGATGATGAAAAAGTATATTTATTAATAGTGGTTTACTTTGATAATGTAATTAAAGAAACAAAAATTTGGGTGATAATCATGAGCATATATTGGAGCCTAAAGAAGATGCTTTTGAAAGAGAATTGGAGTTCAAAAAATATTGGCATGAAGAGCATTAAAGTAAAGATCAAGTGAAGGAAGATCAAGATTAAGGATATTCAGAATGAATAGGTTTATTTTTGTATTTTAGTTTGTAATTCTTATCTTCATCTTCTTAATATTCTAAGGAACTCAAAATTTATGTATGTTTGTATTACATTTTGATCAGAAGTTGCATGATCACTTGCATTTAGGATTTTGCACATAGTGATTAATAATCAAAAGGAAGATTGCTAAAAAAATTTAAAATGAATTTTTGGGAAAAGTTTCAAAGAAATCCCTTTTAGTGTGTCAAAATATTTTGGGGAAGTTTTTTATTATGTTTGAGTCCAAGTTTGATGAGAAAAATGGTTTTAAGTTATTTTGAAACATATGAAACTTTTTAAAAGTTTTTTTAGTTGTATAATAAAATGCATAAATTTCCATAGGTTAAGAAATAATTTTTTTTTGAATTCCATTAAAATTCCTAGTGTCTAAAATCACTTTGGGAAACTTTTAAAACTTCGTAGAATCAAGTGTTTATGAGAAAAGTAATTTTAGGTAATTTGAAAAACTCTAAGAGATTTCAAAGTTTTGAAAAGTTTGAAGAAGTGCTTAAATTTTCATAAACCAAGACATTTTTTAAAAGTTTAATTTCCATATCTTGTTATTCAAAATTAATTTGGGAAAGTTTTGAAACTTATATTACTTAGTTTTCATTTGAAAGAAATTAGTTTAAAGTATTCACTTATTGTTTAGATCATTTGCAGAATCTGCAGAATATAAAGGGATGTTTAGTTGGGTTGTGGGTTGTGATTTTTTGTTGTGGTTGTTGTATTGATTATTGTGTTTTCTTTATCAATTTCTATGTTGTATTAGTGTGTTCTCTTATTGATTTTTGTGTTTAGAAAAATAGGAAACTAAAACAAAAAACAAAAACCAAAGTAAACATGACCTAATTGTTTATAAATGTTTTACCAAATTTTAAGAAGACTGCTCGACTAGTCTATTACACTATTCGCCTAGTAACTGATCAAATAATGTAACTTAGTGGTCAATAAGTCAAACCTAAAGACAAGTAACGACTAATTTGTTCTTGTTTCAGATGGCATTTTGAGTTAGTCTAACGATGGGAAGGACTTCTAATAGATTTTTATGCTTCAAAGGGCTATAAACAAAGGTCCAAATGCTATTAAACAATTTTTATGAATGTTAATGAGCCTTGAAAAAGATTGTATGAGCTTTGGGAATGTTGAGATGAGTTTATGGCGAAGCTTATCATTAGCTAATACCAAATAATAAAATACCTACCTAAACTACTATATAATAGGATAAGTTATGGTTAATTTTACAAAGAATTGGTTGTATTTTTCAATTATTCCTAATATTACACAAAGGAAAAAAAAAACCCTGATGTGAAGGAATTTAAAAAAAACGAAAAAAAATTAACGAAACTAAAGCGAACAAAATAAGAAACAAATAACAAAGACTAAAAGCTGAGCAAAAGAAATTATCCAGATTCATAAATTACAGTTAGTTATCAAAATATATAGATTGTGTTTTACCTAAAATGCTAGCCTATGGACACAAATAAGCTCTTGCATCCTCTGTTCGACCAATTTTAGACAAAGTTTATATAGTAGAAAATTTATCCCTAACTATACGATAACCTAAAACAAGCTCTCTAGATTTAATGACACAATAGCTTTAAGTACTAGAGAATGACTAGCCTAGGTCATAATAATACAAGTTTGGATTATATAACTTTGAGAATTGGAATCATAGGTTAAGTTGATTAAATTTAGCTATAAAATCAATTAAACTATTGCCACTTATGGTTTTCGTTAATGACAATTATGGATCAAAAGTTAAAACCTAGTAATTGAATTAGAAATTACAATTAGGATGGCCAATCCTATGAATTAATTCCTAATTCATGGCATTAATTTTGAATTTCAATTCAATCCTAGCATAAATCACAATACTCATTCAAATCCCAATAAATTCTCAAAATTACAACTTAATTAACCATAAAATATCTTTAACTCATGGAAACCTAAGCTAACATAATGAAAATAAAAAAAAACATAATCTGAAATTAAACTAAATAGAAAGATAAATGCAAAAATTATAAAGAAAAATGAGTTAAAAAAGGCTAAAAAACAAAGAAACACAACTACAATAACAAAAATCAAAGATTTATCACTATTTAAACAAAACTCAAACTAAATATATGGAAAATAAATGAAAATAATAAGAGATAGCAGCAAAAACACAAATAAACCAGAGTTTAACACCTAAAACTAGCTAATATAAGGTCTAAACATGAAAAAAGATGAAAAGAATAAAGAAAACAACCCTAAAAACCTAAAGCAATGTTAAAGGTCAAATTGATATATTTTTAATGATTAATTTATTGAATTATGACCCCTAGTTCAGTACTTAATTGTTAAATTTATGTGTTGTTATATTTAATTTGTATGATGGAGTTAATTCTATTTAAGATGATTCATTAGGGTATCTATGTTAAGATCCTCTGCAAAAAGCATCGATTCATTTATATTCGAGGAAGAGTGGGAAAGGAGACCTCTAATTTGATTCAATATAGAAGGTTTAAGCCTTTAGAAAGACTAATTTGATCCCTTCCAAGGCCATCAATCGAAGAACCTCTAACTCATGAACTTAAGCCTCTTCCCTCACATTTGAAATATGTTTTTTTATGACCTCTATCATGATTGCTTGTGATTATTTCGTCATTATTGACTGATACAATGGAGGAGAGATTATTGAGAGCTCTTAAAGAGCATTAGAATGCTATAGGATGGACCTTAGTTGACATTAAAGGGTTAAGTCCTTCCATTTGTACTCATATAATATTTATGGAAGAAGGAAGTAAACCTTTGGTCTAACCACAACGCAGGTTTAATTCAAATATGAAGAAAGTGGTTAAAAATGAAGTAGTTAAACTCTTGGATTCTGGTATTATCTTTCCAATTTCTAACTCCTCATGGATCAGTTCAATTCAAGTAGTACCAAAAAAAGGAGAACTACTGTAATAAAGAATGACCAAGATGAACTTATTGTCATAAGGAAAGTAACTAGATGGCATATGTGCATTGACTATAGCAAGTTGAATGACACCACAAGACAGGATCACTTTCCTTTACCCTTCATAGATCAAGTAATTAAGAGATTGGATGGGCATTTTTTTTATTGTCTTTTAGATGGATATAGTGGATACTTAAAAATTCCTATTGTTGTTGAAGATTAGGAAAAGACAACATTCACGTGTCCGTATGACACCTTTGTATATAGACGCATTCCTTTTGACTTGTGTAATGCTCCTACCACTTTCCAGGGTTATATGTTACATTTTTAAGAACATGATAAAGACTTGCATTGAAGTGTTTATCTATGATTTTTTAGTATTTGGCATATAATTCGATGTAAGTTTAGAGAATTTGGAGAAGTGTTAAGAAGATGTGAAGAAATCAATTTGGTCTTAAATTGGAAAAAAGTGTAATTTTATGGTGCAAGAGTGCATTATTTTAGGTCACAAAATCTCAAGAAAGGTTTATAGAAGTAGACCTAGGAAAAGTAGAAGTTATTGTTCAACTTTCACCACGTAATTCAGTTAGAGAAATTCAAAAATTTCTTGGAAATGTTGGATTCTACAGTCGCTTTATCAAGGATTATTATAAGATATTACAGGCCCTTATTGGGTTACTGACTAAGGATGCAATCTTTAAATTTGATGAAAATCGTATGTGTTCTTTTTAACTATTGAAGGAGAAGCTCACTAGTGTACCTATTTTGGTATCACCTAATTGGTCTCTTCCATTTGAATTGATGTGTGATACAAGTGACTTTGTAATTAGTGCAGTTATTGGGTAAAGGCATGGAAAAATCTTTCATCTGATTTATTATGTAAGTTGCACCTTAAATGATGCCCAAAGGAATTACCCACTACTAAAAAGGAGATGTTAGTTGTAGTGTTCACATTTGATAAATTTTTGTCCAATTTAGTGCTATTAAAGGTAATATATGGACCATTCTATTCTAAAGTACTTGATGAGCAACTAGATCCTAAGCTACGATTGATTCAATAGGTTCTCATTTTATAGGAGTTTAATATCGAAATCATAGACAAGAAAGGAAGAGAAAATTTTATGAATGATCATTTATATCGTTTGGATGAAGTTGTAATGGATAACCAAGAAATTAAGGAGATTTTTCCTAAATAGCAT
>JAOXYD010206982.1:0-20924 GCA_028565735.1 Pinacopodium congolense
TAATGCAAAGTAAACATAATAAAACATAAATAGAACATTTAAGCACTAAAATAGGGTTAAATTAACATCAAATAACACCCAAGAATACTACAAATTTAACCCCTAACAATGGTTCTACATTTGAATAAGCATATAGCCTATAGGGTCACTCTTGTTCCCCATTTGCCACTTCTTTACCTTTCCATTTTTCATTGTCCTTTTTTATTTCCACCTCTTCTTTTTCACTATTTTTTCTTCCTAAATCTTCATTTCCTACTTCTTTTTCACTCCTAAAAGTAATATCCTTAGCATATTCTCGTGTATTGGGTTTAGTATTGCTAGGTAATATACCTGGGATACGCTCTCACATAAGACTAGTTAACTGATTCACTTGGTTGGCTAAGTCCCTTATTTAGCCTTGCATTTCTTTCCTAGTCTATTAAATGCATATAAACATAATTTCATCAATATAGAATTTTTTTACACAGGTTGGTTTACTCTAAGGCAAGGACGATAATGCCTTGAAAAATTGGTTGAAGGATTTTGGTAGTTTGAATTGTCTTGCTATGAGAAATTAAGATAGTTTCTCTATCCAAGATTGTAACTATTTTAAAATAGGTCTCCTTTTTGCCTATTAAAATTCACATATTAAGCTTGTTCAGGGCCTTAGGTAAAGGGACCTCCTACTTGATAATCTGAAGATAAATGGACAGTGCTACCACAATTCTCACAGGCTATAGGACTCCTAAAAGAACTACTACCAAATTTCTTTTCTAAGCTCTCCATTTGGTTACTTAAAATTGCCAACTGAGTTGTTAATACTATTGTGTCATTTTTCGTATCAATTCCTAATGGCTTTCGAGGAGTTCACTCAGAATTATACTAAAAGCTATTGGTTTCCATTTTCCCTATTAACCTATAAGTTTCATTTGGAGTTTTTCTTATTAGGTGTCCTTCTGTTGCTGCATTTATCATACTACAGGTAGATGAAATGAGTCCAATATAAAAGATATCAACTTGATCACAAGTACTAAACCCATGATTTAGAAACTTTACAAGCATTTCGTTATATCTTTCCTAAGCTTCATACAAACTCTCATTTTTATACTAGGAAAAGGAATAAATCTAATTTTTTTAGTTTTGCTATCTTAGTAGGTAGAAAGAATCTAGCTAAAAGTAGGTTCATAAGGTTATTCCATGTTATAAAAGAACCAGGCTGAAAAGTACTTAACCAAGCTCCAACCTTATCCCTAAGAGAAAAAGGGAATAACTTAAGCTTAATTTCATCATCAGACACACCTTAGCTTTTGAAGAGATATCACACACATTTATAAAAATTTGCAAATGATCATTTGGTTCTTTTAAAGATGAACCACCAAACTTGAAAGACCTAATCATAGAAAGAAAGCCATGGGAAACCTCAAAATCATCATAATCTATCCTAGGTCTAATAATGCTAAACATAGGTCTAGTTTTGTTTCCTAATGTCAATTCCAATATTATAGGTTCTCTATTTTGTTCTTGAGGCCTAGCAACTAAATGTTCTTGATGCTCCGTTTCTAAAGGATTTGATTCTATGTTACCTTTATTAGATGATGTGGTGGCTTTATATTCTTTCTTCTACCTATGAATTGTTCTTTCAAGTTCAAGCTCAAAATCAAGCTTCTCGAGCTTTTGACCATAAGTTTTCATGCAAGATTAAAGAAAAATAATTAAAAAAAAACAACAACTAAATAAAATCAAATGCATAAATAAAAGGCAAAGAACATTTAAAATTAAAATAAATTAAGTAATTTGAACAATATTAACAAACTTTAGAATAATTGAAATCAATGTTTTCCTAACATTCCCATTATGTTAATTCCCTACAAATGATACTAAAACTTGTTTGTTGGTTTCTATTAAGGTTAATTTATCCAAATTAATTACCAATTTCAATAATTGAAGCACTTTTTCTCAAAACAAAATTTAAACCAACAAGTCGGATAGTATACTGATTACAAGTAATAAAGTGAGTAATTTAGACTCAGATTATCATCTTATTAGAAATTTTAAATTGAATTACTAAGGAAATTGGCTCACAATTATCTAAAGAGTTCAAAATTGATCGATTAAATTAACTAAAATTACTAAAGTAAACTAAAAGCTTCTAATTTTGCAAAGAGACTAACTTTGAATTTTAGGATTGCTTAATGGATTGAATGGCTAAGGAATTGGTTTTTAATAATCTAAAAATATTAATTAAGGATTAAGAGGCTTTTCATAGGGTAAATCAAGGCAAGGTTATGGTTAAATCAATGCCTTTTCTCTAACTTTCCAAGTTTATGGTTTGGTTAACTCATAAATCTAGAAATAGGCTTAAAGTATAAGAAGCTTAACCTTAAAATTCATGTTTTTAGATTAACACCCTCAAGATCAATCAATCAATGATCAAATATTGATTAAAATTGAGTTACTGATTTTACAATGGATTAAGTGATTGGTCCTCTACTTAACAATTTATCATCTTTATCTTAAATGATTCATTCAAGACAAGCTTTAAGTATTCAAATTAGTAAAAGACATCCCTTAATCATGTCTAGACATGCATACATATCATCTACTAACCATCCCTCAGCTAAAAATTGACTCGGCCACCCATTTGAATTAAGAAAGAAAACATATTCATGATGTTCACCATGTTTTTTAATAAATAAGTATAAAAGTAGATTTCAATATAGAAAATAAGTTTAGAATGCACCAAAGTAGCTACAAACACATCTACAGGTCTGAGATGCGTGATTAAGCTTTTATAATCCTAAAAAAAAGCAAAATATGCAAGTAAAATAACAAAATGTTAAGAACACTAGAAAAGAGCCCTAAACTTTGAGAGAGAACCTGAAATCTTCTCTAAATATGTATTTCTCTCTAGTTTTCTTATTGTTTTTAGGTTCAGAACCTTAATATATATATATATATATATATGTAAACTGAAAGTTGGAGGCACGTTACACAAGTTGCAATCAATTGAAGATTAAGATCCAGCTAGAAAAAGCTCAACAGATGCTGAAACGACAATTGCTAGAGAGTACAATGGCACTACTTAACCCCCCATGTTTAAGTCTACGAATTAAGCAAACTAGCGGGTCTTGATATTTAAATGGCAGGGTGAAAGGTCTTGCCATTTTACTCCAAATTTCAAAATTCTACAGCAATTTCTATAATTTTCTTCACTTTTAATCTTCCAACTATGATGTACATCAATTAAATAGATAATCAAACACTTTAGCATTAATTTGAGAGAAATTTATCTTAAATTGGTATTAAATTATATGAAAACACATAAAACCTATAAGCTAACATAAATTTCAGTTATGATGAATTAGTGGAATATTTAGGAGTGCTAACTAAGAAAAAGAAAAAATTATTCTACAAGTGTAAAGAAACTTTGAAATTGTTAGATGAATGCAAGGTATAAAATGAGAAACTTAGGCATGACCTAGAATTAAGGAATGTAAAAGATAATGATAGAAAAAAATTGGTAAATGAAAATTTTTCACTAAAGAGAGAGATAGAATTCTTAAAGGAGTCACTAGATAAATTTACAAAAGGGAATGAGAAACTTGAAATAATGTTAGGAATATAAAAGATGGCTAATGACAAACAAGGATTAGGCTATACTTGGACCTTTAACTAGTAAGACAACTTTTGTAAAATAGAAAAACTTAAAAGATTAACCTATCATTTGGACATGTGATCAAAATGCATCCATAAGTAGGACACAATGTAGAAAGATGCATTACATATACATATTTAATTCCAACATAAGTCCTAGGAGAGCCTTACAACATAAAAACAATGATAAGAGATCATACTATTAACCTAGACAAAACTACTATATAAGAAGTTATAATGAATTTAAACCTAGGTATGGCTTTAGATATGCCCATTGTTTTACACAAATTGTGGTTATTATGGACATATAAAATGTTTTTGTTATGATAGGCCAAGTAGATGGAATGTTATACCAAGAGGTTAGGACAGGAATATATCTATCCCCGAGGACTCAAGCTAATATGGGTGGCTAAATTAAATTGATTTTCTTGTTTTCTAGGTCACTAAGAAGAGGAAAAAAATGATATGTTGATAGTATATATTCAAGATACATGATTGGTAACCCTTTTCTAATTCATCTCATTCAAAATCAAGGACAATGGATTCATCACATTTGGAGATAATATCAAGCTAAGATAATTGGCATTGGAAAGGATGGTAAGGCAAACCACCCCTTAATTGTTAATGCTCTTCTTGTTGATAGTTTGAAACTTAATCTACTTAGTATTAACCAATTATGTGATAAAGACTATAAAGTAATCTTTGGTGGAAATACATGTGTAGTTTAAAAAATCGTTGAAAATAGCATTTCATTCTTAAGAAAAAGAGAAGGATATATCAATATTTTCTTATTTACATGATGTTTCTAACCTTGACATGAAGTGTTTAGTTTTTATGAGTGAATGCGTATGGATTTGGTATAAAATACTTAGACATGCGAGTATGGATCTTTTAACAAACCCCAAATCCAACAACTCATCAATGGGCTCCCAAGCATGAAATTTGAAAAAAAAAGGATTTTTATAGCATGCCAAATGGGAAAAACAAGTAAAATTTTCCTTTAAAAGTAAGAAATTGATTAGATATTTAAAACTTCTTTATATCGACTTGTTTGGACCTACTTGGATTGCTAACTTAAGTGGTAAATCCTATGCATTTGTAATTATAGATGATTTTACTAAATTTATGTAGGTCATTTTCTTAAGTAGTAAAGATGAATGCTTTGGGTCTTTTTTTAAAATTTACTAAGTAAATTCAAAATGAAAAAGGTTTGTCTATTTCATCTAATAGAAGTAACGATGGTATAGAATTTAAAAATGACTTATTTGAAAGTCGTTATAATGTTCATGATATAACTCATAATTTTTAGCCCTTAGGGCTCTCCAATAAAATGATGTAACAAAAAGAAGAAATAGAGGTTTACAAGAAATAGTTAAATCCATGATTAATAAATATGAGTTACAAAAGTATTGTTTATACTAAAGTTATTGTATGTACAAGTCATATAATAAATATAGTACATATTAGGTTTAAATAGACAAAAACCCTTATAAAATTTAGAAGGATAAGAAATCTAAAATCGGCTATTTAAGGTTTTTGGTGTAAATGTTATACTTTAAACGCTAAGGATAGCTTAGGTAAATTTGATTTTAAACCAATGAAAGCATTTTTATAGGATGTTCTTTGACTAGTAGAACATATAAAGTGTTTAGTACAAAAAACCATATTAATTAAGAATCTATGATTGTAGTGTTTGATGAGACTAATCTTTTTAAAAGTAAGAGAAGAATTAGAAAAGCTAACTATTATAGAGGAAAAAGAGGATGGAGAAACTACACCTAAAAAGCTATTGCAAAACGAAGTGATAGAAAGAAAGATGATGAGTTGCCAAATCATTAGAAATATAAGAAGAATTATCTATCAAACCAAATACTAAGTAATATTCAACAAGGTGTGATCACTTGATCTCACTATAAATTTTTTTATAATCTTGCATTTACGTCATAAATTAAATATAGGAAGGTAGAAGAAACCATAGGTGCTAAAAATTGGATTTTGTTCATGAAAGAAGAGTTAAATCAATTTGAAAGAAAATAGACTTTAGTATTAAGTTAAAAAATCACCTTATCATAGGCACAAAATGGGTTTTTAAGCACAAGTTAGAAGAATAAGATAACATAATGAGAAATAAAGTTAGTTAGTAGCTAAACGGTATGATAAAAAAGAAGGTAAATTTTATGATGAAACATTTTTCCCTATAGCTAAGTTAGAAGTAATTAGGCTTTCACTTGCATTTGTATCATACATAGGTTTCAAACTCTTTCAAATGGATGTAAAAAGTGCATTTTAAAATGATTTTATTTAAGAAAAAGTATATGTAAAGAAACCCTCCTGATTTGAAAGACATGATGCACCTGAGTACATTTTTAAACTTTTTAAGGTATTATATGATTTAAAACAAGCACCTAAGGTATTGTATGATAGGTTAAGTGCTTTCCTCCTAGAAAGTGGTTTAATCAAAGGAAAAGTGGACATTACTTTATTTATTAAGAAAGAAAAAGACAATATTTGGATGGCATTATATTTAGTGCTACTAACAAGATTTTATGTCAAGAATTTCAAAATGTATTAGTAGGACATTCAAAATGAGCATGATGGGTAAATTGAACTTCTTTATTATGATTAAAATAAAGAAAATGAAGGAAGGTATATTTATTAATCAACCTAAGTATACAAATGAGCTAGTTAAGTGCTTTGGGATAGATTAAGCCAAACCTCTAGGCACAACCATGAGCATGGCTATAAAACTTAACAAGGATGAAGAAGATATACTTATAGATGTTAAATATTATCGAGTTATGATTGGTAATTTGTTATACTTAATTGTAAGCAAAACCTAACACAATGTTTAATGTATGCTTATATACTAGGTTTCAAACATGCCTTAAAGAGCTACATTTATTAGCTGTAAAATGCATCTTTAGATATTTATGTAGAATAATGAACTTAGGATTTTGGTATCATAAAAACACATTTTTATATTTATTTAGGTATCCATATGTGGATTATATGTGTAGTTTGTTAGATAGAAAGAGTACATCTAGTGCATGTTAGTTTTTAGGTAATGTATTAATATAATCGTTTAGTAGGAAACAAAATTTGATAACTTTGTCTATGAAGGAAGCCAAATATGTTTCTAGTGATATTGGATGCATAAAAATTCTATAACTTAGGCAATAATTTAGGGCATATAGGATTGAACTTAACAAAATACCTATAAAGAATGATAATACAAGTGTAGATTTTAGCATATGAAAATTAGGTATCATTTCAATAAAGATCATGTTCAAAATAGGGAAATTAAACTACATTTTGTGGATGTGATACATCAATTAGTGGATATATTTACTAAACCCATGTCTGATGATAGATTTTGCAAGATTAGAAGATAGCTAGGCATGATAGCTGGTAGGCCATTATGATAATTGTGTGTATGTCATCATACTTGATTGTTTATATCATTATAATTTGTTTTGCATCTTCAAATTTACCTTTTTCTTGATTCCAAAAAGGGGAAGAGTTATATGTGATATTATTTCTTACTTAGGGGCAGTTTGTATTTTATAAATATAGTGTATGAATTTAGAGGGAGTAATGAATTTTAATCAACTTAGGATGAGTCGTAATAAATTTGAGTTTTTTGAAAATTGAGTTTTTTTTAAATTATGATTAATTTATGGGAGTTATCAAAAACTTGATAATATGATGGTTTTTGAATGTGTATTAATAAATATGTTATGATATTGTGATTTTTAGTAGTAATATTGCTTAGACTTGGTATCAAAACATAGTTGTTTTGTTACTTATAATATTATGTAAAGGGGGGTTTGAGCTAATAATGCTTAAGTGGTAATCAACAAATTTTAAGTGGTATTGAATGTTTAGTGTTTATTTTGATTTTATAGTTTATAATATCATATGGTTTTTTCATTATCAAAAAGGAAAAGATTGTTGAATAAAGAGAAATTCTATCTTGTTTTGATGATGACAAAATAATCTTGGTATTAATGTCTTATTGTATTTATGGTTTTGAAAGATAAGTATATTAATAAAGTGTTAGGCAATGCATTATAGAGTCTTAGAGCTAAAATGGAGCCTATGATGATCAAATGAAGAGGATTCAAGTTATAAGACAAAGTTAGGTTTTAAATAGATCTATTACTGTATTTTTTTAATGTAAGTTTTACTTGATCACATAATTATATTTAAAAGGACCCATTTTATATATGATTGCATTTACATTTAGATTATGCATATAAGTTTCATAATTAAGAGGAAAATATATGAGGAATTTTTTAAATAATCCTCTTGATGAGTAGGAATATTTTTAATGAAGTTTTTAATGTGTGTGTTAAGGAAATGTCTTAATGTGTTTGGAATTATTTTTGGTTGGTTTAAATATATTTTATTGCATTTTGAAGTGATAAAAACCAATCTGTATGGAGATTGATCGACCAATAGTGTTTGACTGGTCACTAGTCAACTAGTCAACCATAGGGTTTCATGTGACCAACTAGTGTGTTGTTTCCTTTTTGCCTACTTAACTAGTGTTATGCATCGGTCATCGATTGACCGAAGTAGTCTACTAGTTGATAGGTTGCAGAAAAAATCTACCAGTGGACAAAATTAATGAAAATATGAATTAAATGATTTTTAACATTATACAACAATCATAAATGATTAGTAGGTCTAATTTTCTCTATAAATAGGTAAATTGGGAAGAGTAAAAAGCATCCAAGAGTTGTAAGAAAAACATATAAGTGTTTTGAGCTTTTTGAGATTTTTTTGAGTTTAACATTGATTTTATTGAAGTTTTATGAGCTTGTTTGTGCATACATTTTCAAGTTGTTTGTAAGCCCTTATCGAACACTTTGTGAACCAAGTGATACATTTTCAAGTATATTTTTTAGAGGTTGTAAGGTTAAGAATTGTGAAATTGTAAAGGTTACCCTAAAACTTTGAAAAAGGGATCATGAAGTTGTACATTTGTTATTTGAGGTAGTGAAATACTTAATGAGGTCTTGAGAAATAGACATAGTTATAGAGGTTGATACTAAACCATTATAAAAATAGATTTGGATACTTTTTCCCTTGTCCTTTTACTTTAAAGTTTTACATTATTACAAATTAATTATGTTACTCATTACTTTGTACACAATGCTTATTGGAGTTGTTATTAAGCTTCCACAATCATTTAGATGATTATGTGAATTAGGAAAGATTAAGTTTAAAAAATTTTAGGAATCTAATTTACCCATTCCCTCTTCAGGTACTAATTAGGACTAATAGATGGATTTAATAGATGGCTTTTTTTCCTACCAACATTTCCACCTGCTTGATTATCCTTAGAGAGGGCAAGCTGATGATGACAGTTACCTTTTAGGGGTTAATTTCTATAGTAGGTTGAGTTATTATAAAGTTAAAAATCTTCCTTAATGAGACCTAAAAAGAATACTATTTTTAGGTTTTAGCCTTGGGTCATATTGTCTAAACATATTAAAACTTTATCATAAGTTTGCAAAATGATCACTACTTACATTTTTCTTGAAAATCATATCGTCCAAATATGCATTCATGCTCCTTCCTACTTGTGTTTAAAAAAATTTAATTATAAACCTATGATATATGGCTCCCACATTTTTTTAATCCAAAGGGTGTATTTCTTTAACAATAAGTTCTTATATTAGTAATAAAAAATATTGCCTTCCAATTGCTTTCCTATACGAAAATTTAATTATATATGGAGTATGCAGTTATGAATCTTAATAATCTAACTTGAAGTAGTACCAATTGGTCAATTTTAAGAAACAAGTTGCCTTTTGAGGCTTTTTTTTATTCAGTTTTGTAAACTTGAGACACATTCTCCACTTCCCATTTGCCTTTTTTATATTATTATTAATTTTCTCAAGCGTTCTAAGTATTCCAACTCTCAAATGAAGTATACCAGCAATAGTTTTTGTACTTTTTCATCTAAAGCTTAGTATCTCTTTAGATTAAAGCTCCTTTTCTTTACTTAACATGCCTAAATCTTGAGTTGATATTTAACTTATGTGTAATAATTAAGGGAACAATCTCTGACACATCTGAAGTTTCCTATGCATATAATTCCATGTACTCTATCAATAATGCTCTCATCCTTAAGTTCTTTATAGTATTCATACTTTTTTTCAACTTTAAATGCCTGTGGATTTGAATATACTTCCACAACCATCATTATATTACTTTATCTATTGGCTCATCTTCTATCTCTTCTTTGAATCCTAGTGTCTATGTAAAAGGCAATAAAGGAAGAGATGTAAAAATAATCAAGGAAGAGAGAAAAGAGAACACTATTATAGAAAATAATTTTTTTACTATATTTTTTCATTATAGAAAGGTTTTTTATATAGCTAGATGTAACTTAGATTTGTTCCTAGACTTAATGATTTAAAGGATACAATTTTCTAAATACAATACGATATATAAACTTGTCATTTATAGACTAATTACAACTATTATAATTATTTATTTAATATATTTTCTTACATTTCTCCTTAAACATAGCTGTATATGTTAAAAAGCTTGAGCATGTCAAGTACTCTATTAAAGATAGGTTTTTAGAGACTTTTAATTAGGATATTTATCATTTAACCTGAGGTTGGAACATATTCAATGCATATAGTTCTTTCTACATCCTTTTCTTTATTAAAGTGGGGATCTACTTTAACATTCTTAGTTCTATCATGATGAATAGGGTTATAAGCAATATTAATTACTATCTTATTGTCACAAAATAGTTTTAATGATTCTTACACTGACATCTAAGGTTCCCCAAGTAATTCTTTAGCCACAACATTTCACAAAAACCATAAATAAATGATCTTTAGTTTTGCACTACTTCTTACTACCACTGTTTGTTTTTTCCTTCTCTAAATAACTAAAATTTCCCAAAAAAATTATCACTACCCCAAGGTTAATAATATATCCAACATAGATCCTACCCATTTTATATTTATAAATACTTTAGTTCCTTGAATAATCATCTACCCATAGTTCGTTTAAGATATCTTAGTACTCATTTTGCTATTGCTATATGTTTCTCAACTGGAGCATGGATGAATTGAATAATGTAGCTCATTGCAAAACTAGTGTCAAGTATTGTATATGATAAATAAATTATCTTATCATCTAATCTCTAAAATCTTCTTGATCTACTATATTGCTATTTTTTTTTGTTATCCAACTTCATATTAGGATCCATGGTAGTTTAAGCTAGTTTACACCCAAATATATTGATTACCTACAATAGGTGGACTACATATTTTCTTTGAGAGATTGAAATTACTATTTTATTTCTTGAAACTTCCATCTCTAAGAAATGTTGAATTTTCCTTAAGTCTTTCATTTTAAATTTTGAAGATAATCCTCTTTTCACTCCCATTATTTATTTCATGTCATTCCTTGTAAAAACAATATCATTCATGTACACAATTATAATGGTTATCTTTCTTTCCTTGTGTCTACAGAATAAGGTGTGATTAAATTAAGCTTATGCAAAAATATTTCCTTCATCATCTTCATAAATTAGTTTAATGATACTTAATAAGACTGTTTTAGTCCATAAAAGAGTCCCTCAAATCATATTGAAGGTGTAGTTATATACCTTATTTCAGTGTCAAAAGGTCTAAAGTCCTTGAATACGTAATAAATAGGATTTTCTAGAGCTACCATTATTTGTTAAATTCTTTTGACCTTGTAGTTTGTTATTGCATTCATGGTGACCATGACACCATCGTTAAGGTTCTTTAGTTTTGTAGGCCTAAGACTCTCATTACAAAAAATATAAGCTCGCTTTTCTCACTCCTGATTGTTACTTGTCTAATAATGTTTATGGTTTTAGGTTGACTTCTTAGAGTTTTTTTTAGTTGATACCTACTCGTTTAGTATGTTGGCTGATCATGTTATGAAGACCATGAGCATGTCTTTTCCCTTATCCTTGCTAATTTATTTTTCCTTTCTCTCCTTTTATTTAGGCATATGAGCAATAAAATAGCACAATTTCCCTTGTTACACCTAGCTACTTACATAATTCTTTAGGTCTATTTATTCCTCTGTATCATGTTTATAATCTTTGTATAATTGTTTTCTATATTCTACCTCTTTAATGCCTATAAAAAGAGTTTAGGAGGTTATAACATATTCTTGTTATGAATATAATTTAGGATGCAACTAATGGTAATGTTTAGGAGAGACAGTTTCTCTGAGTACCTCTGTGTGTCTCTATCAAAATTTAAATTATAATAGAGGAGGATGTCTTAAATATCTTCTCTCAATGAGCTATAAAACCATTAGTTGAATCTTTTGTTTTTCTTTTCCTTCTTTTCATTAATATACTCAATATACATTCACAATACATAAATGTTCTTTCTTGTGTCATGAACTTGCTTAGAATTCTCAGGTGAAAGCTCTACCTCCATAAATTAATGAACTTTTGGACTCTTTAATGCACCTTATCTATCAGGAATGATTTTCAATTGGGTTGGTACCTTTGTAGGCCTATATCATAGGTGACCGCTACTATGAAAGAATTGAGAATGGGGATTTGCATACCTTTCATACTAAAATTTTGGCTATAACATCATAACTTTTTCTTGTTTTTAACCATTATAAAAAAATTATTAAATCCTAAGGCGTGTGTTTGTTACTTATAAAATGTGAATCAAAATGACACTTTAACTATGTGGAGCTATAATTTTGACACTTGGGGGATGGTTCATGTTATAAAGGTCCACTTGATCACCAAAAAAATCTATAAATTGTATCCTCCTTTGTATGACAAATCTTGCTTAATTCTGCTTAAGAAAGACGCAGTCTTCTCATGTGAATGTTGCCGAACAAATTCATTAGTTCTCGATCACCTTACGTGCACATTTATATTTAAGTGCTTCACTTATACACTGAAAATCACACAAGTGTGTAACAAGAGAAATGAAATCAACAAGAGAAATAATATGGCTAAAACTAACCTTGCATTAGCTCTAAAAAAATGTCAAAAAAAGGATCAAATATCTCCTTCTCAAAGCACTTTACAAGAACTCCCTACTCGAAGCCTTTAGAAGAAAACTCCCCTAAAAGCTCTGGACTCTCTAAGTTATCTCTCCTCTTGAGAATGACTGAATGACTAAATGATCGAATGAATCAAATAAAGAGATTTGGTTTTAATGTGCTATTATAGGCTCCTTTCTTGGAAAGCAAGTATAAGATAACTAGGACTCTGAGATTCTAGTCTATCTTAATAACTAAAAATACATCTCCTAGACTAATAACAAGACATTCCCTTTCTCATAGGACTCTTATAATTGGTTACATTACATTATAATTTAATAAGATAAAGATTACATGCAATTTTGGAAAAATCTTCCATATCTACAAAGATTTCCACAATCTATAAAAGTTCAATCCCACAGTCTCTAACTCATAGATTTGACTTTATCCTATGTGATTGAAGTTGATCTTGCCATGTCATCATGTGTCATATTGTCTCCAGTTGTCACGTCATTATTGATGTATTTTCCAAATCACCATGACCTATCTACACATAGGTCCATCAATACATATCTATGGATAAGTCTATCTCTCATGATTAAGCTCACTTATGGTTCAGTCTCGTCGCTCCATGACTAAGTATAAGTTACAATTCAAGTTAATATAAAACCTCGTAGATTTTAAATACCTTCGACTTTTCTCACCAAAGTCAAATGTCTACAAGCATCCTTGTGCTCTCATACAGTCTTGTATTCCTTCACATATTCTAATGCATCATTGGGTCTCGTATAACTTAATTCACCAATTATGCGTGACCTCATGTTCTAACCTTACATCTTATCGAAGATTTCTGCAAATGCGCACCTACATGTACCCACATGTATCAAATCTCACCTAAACTCAAGATTTTTGTTGATACTTCTTGCATTCCTCGCCTACTCACAAGTTTCTTAAGTTTTTGCTCGCCCACTCATAAGACTTTGCCTTATTCCCTTATCAACATGCCTTCTTCGTACCGACTCGCGTGCCAAGCATTGGCTAAAGTTCACCAACACTCACATGATTTTGTATTTTGGACTTAGGAATCTAACAAATCATCCCCACTAAAAGAATTAGACGCCCTCGTCAAAATAATCTGTGGGCACTCCTCCACAAGTAGTTCTCTTAACGACTCCTTAGTCAACTCTCAAATACTAGAGCAAACCTTCTCTTCCATTGACACCTTTCCTATGTACAAGTCCTCATTTTGTTGAACTTTCATGGACTCTCCTTCATAAGGCTCATTACCCTAAAAAGCCAATTCTATTGATGGTCCCTTCCCCTAAGTTATCTTTATCATCTCTTCCTTTGTCCCTCGTGACTATAGATTGATATACTTCTCACCCTTGTTCTGCTTTGGGCATTCTCAAGCATAATATGGCCCCTTGCATATGAAATAAGCAATCTTCCCCATAGACTGCTTCTTCAAATTGCCTTGAGTAGTTTCCCCTTCCTTCTTTTTTCCTTTCTCCTTACCATCAGGGATTCAACCATTCTTCTTACCCTCTCGAATAGGGGGTCACATTTAGTGATTCACTAAGGCATTTGCAGCCACTATCATGCTAAGAAGGTCTTTCACATTCTGCTTATGAAGCTCCATTTATGCCAAACCTTATAAGACACTAATGAAGTTGAACAACTTGTCTTTCTCTAATATGTTTCGCATATCCAACATCACCTATGTGAATTTCCTCACATACTTCCGTGTCCTGCTTTAACTCCTTTAAAGCTTCTCTCGTGAGCCATGAAGTGTTATTGGGGAAGAACTTGTCTATTAGCTCCTTCTTAAGCCTCTGCCATATATCAATAGGATATCTATTTGGACTGATGTTGTTAAAGGTTCGCATTCTCTACCACAGCTTGGAATCACCTATCATGTACATCACTGTGATCAACATCTTTTTCGAGTCCACCACCTTTAATATTGTAAAGTAATGCTCCATATCCCATAGAAAGTTCTCAAGCTCTTTGGCACTCCGATTGTCATTAAAAACTTATGGCTCTTGTACCTTCACTATAGTGCTTTCCACTATGACACATGTCTCTAGCCTTGCTAGTGTATGCTTGAACATCAAGAGATTATAGCTCATCTCCTCTCGAGCCTTCAACTGTTCTTTAAGTGCTTGAAATTCCCTCGTCAAGGCTTTAATATGTTCTGACAAAGGAATTACACTCGCATTTGTTGGGGCTAGATGTTTAAAGATTCCCTCTATTTTAGTAACCATGTACATCAAATTTCTTCCACCATCCATCGCTACATTGGTTATAATACTAGCTATTATAAAGGTCCACTTGGTCACCGAATAATTCTACAAGTCACACCCTCCTTTACACGGCAATCTCGTTGAAGTCCACTTAAGCAAAACTTAACCTTCTCACAAGAATGTCACCAAACAAATCTGTTAGCCCTCTATCACCTCATGCATGCACTTGTGATTAAGAGTTTCACTCACACACCAAAAATCACACAAGTTTGTAAAAAGAGAAAAGAAAGCAACAAGAGATATAATATGGTAGAAACCAACCTTTGATTAACTCTTATAAAATGTCAAGAAAAGGATCAAATACCTCTTTCTCGAAGTATTTTACATGAACTCCTTACTCGAAGCCCTCACAAGAGAACTCCTTTAAAAGCTTTTGACTCTCTATATTGTCTCTTTTTATGAGAATGACTGACTGATCTAATAAATCAAATTAAGAATTCTGACTCTAATGAGCTATGTATAGACTCCTTTCTTAAAAAGAAAGTGTAAGATAACTAGGACTCTGAGATTCTCTTAACAACTAATAACACATTACTCAGACCAATAAGAAGACATTCCTTTCCTCTTAGGACGCTTCTAATTACCTACATTACATTAGAATCTACAAGATAAAGATTACATGTAATCTAGGAAAGATATTTTATATCTATAAAGATTCCCACGATCTTCAAAAGTTCAGTCCCACATAGTCTCTAACTTTTAGATTTGATGTTATTTCATATGATCTCTAAGTTGATCTCATCACTTCATCATGTGTTACATCATCCACAGCTGCTATGTCAATGCTGACGTGTTTTCCAAGTCACCGTTGCCTATCTGTACATAGGTTCATCAATGGATATATATGGACAAGTCCATCTCCCATGATCAAGCTCACACATTATGCAGTATCATTGCTCAAAGACTAAGTACAAGTCACAATTTGAATTAATATAAAACCTCACAAATTTTACATACGTTTGACTTATCTCGCCGAAATAAAGTGTCTATATGCATCCTTGTGCTCGCATGCCTTTGCGTTTTCTTACACGTCCTTAGGTTTTGCATGACTTAGTTCGCCAACTTCGCGTGGTCTCGCATCTAAATCTTATGTCTTGTTGAAGATTTTTGTCAATGCACTCCTACAAGTACCTATACGTATCAAAACTCTCATACTCTCAAGATCTTTATCGATACTTCTTGCATCCCTTCTCTACTCGCAAGTTTCTTAAGCTTTTGCTCGCCTACTCGCTAGACTTTTCCTCATTTCCTTATCAACTACCGACTCACATGCCAAGCATTGGCCAAGGTTTGTCAAAACTCATATGATCTGATAATTTAGACTTAGGGGGCTAACAGTTCAGTACTACTCCCTCTCCACTCCTATTAGCATGGATGAAAAATCTTTACACGTCATAGCATTCTTAGCTCTATGAAGATTCATAATCCCCTGATAACACTTCACATGATTTGTGGGCCAGGTAATTTAAGTAGGATGATGATAATGAAATGACTATCGCAATTTAGTGGAGGGGGCAAGTGGTGTGACACACGCCCCTGGAAATTTCCAAGAACTCTTGTAATCAATTATTCCTTTATATTCATAATTTCCTTTTTATTTTTGATAAAACTTTTAACATGCTTACCTTCTTTTTTTTTTTTTTGAAAAATAACATGCTAACATATTACTACGCCTAGTGAACTTCAAGTTAAAGAAAAACAGAAGTATTATTCAATTGAATAAAGTTTACATTGTCATGTTTATGCTTTTTTTTTAATAAATGTCCAGGCTCTTATCTTAATTAGGGTGATGATTTCAATATATGTTTGTAACATTTTATATAGGACTTATAAATCAAATTTTTATATTCAAAAAACGTAAGAGAGGTGAAAGGATTTATAAATCTATTGAAATAATTGTTAACTAACTTTTAACTAATTTTTAAACTATAATTATTTAAATCTAAAATGGAACTGCTATTACAAAACTCACATTGTTAGGCTACATGTTCGCATTGATAGGGTGCATTTCTTAATCTTACTTGAGAAATATTCAAAAGAATAAATAGTTACTTATATGGAAAATAGCTTATTTTCTTATCAATTAAACTAGAATTTGGTTTAGTTAAGAAATTATTTACAGGAGGGTTTTTCATAGAGTTTTACTTGCAATTAGCATATTCTTGTCAATGTGGAAGCTCTCACTTTAGTTGGTGGCAAATTTTCCTAGGAGCATATTCTCTTACATTGAGATGTTGAGGTATTGTTATATGGAAACCGAAGATAATAGAGTAATGGTTAGAATGCTCTTCTACTGAGACAGAGAAAAATGTTTGATGTATGGAATGTATGAGAGTATTATTTATTGACAAAAGAAAATTGAAAATCTATAACCATTCCCCAAATCTTCAGATTTTTCAAATAGTTTGGTATCATTTGCCTAACAAATTTATGAAATCTAATATCTACAAATCAATGATTTTGACTAACGTGAAGCATTAGATACATTTGATGATAGATCCTCCATATGACCTAGAATTTATTGGCGGGGAAGAGTTTCTAAGAATGAACAAGCTTCAAATTCCCGGTCAATAACTTCATTCGATTTAAGAGTCATTTATTTCATCACCACCATGTTACTAAAAGGTAAGGAACTAGCGGACTATACAAGTAAAAATTCATAACATCATCCACTTTTTAGTAGCATATTGTTAAAAGGTAAAGGACAAGCACACAACAAAGATAGGAAACAAAAAGGTAAAAAAAATTCAAATACAATATTGTAATTATTTAGATTTATATTCCACTTTCATTAATTCTTTTCAAATTTTAAATATGTTTACAACAAATAACAAAATTAAAAAAAGTCCCTTTTTTTACACGTAAATTAATAAAGATTTCCAGAAGAAAACAACACCAAACAAATAAATAAGGATTAAGTTAAATATAGACAAGATTCTAACTTTATAATTTAAAATCTTAACTTTTTTTAGTAAAAGTATTATTGACAGTCCATATCCCTTGTCCCATATCGAAAGAACATTAGTCAACCAATAATTATGTTACTACTTCTAAAGTTAAGTTAAAAATCTAACACATAACAAACAATCTTTTCATAGTTTAGTTTTACCATACCAAAGAATATGGGATTCATTATAAAAATATAAAAAGCATTCTTTCTTTTTCATTATCTTAAATCAAGGATGATCCCCCTTCTTTCTAACTGTTATGCTCTTCCAATCGGTTCATAATTGTTACATTCATATTTCAATCATCTTGTCTTTCTAACTTATCTACTGCTACATTCATATTTCAATCATCTCGTCTTTCTAAATTAAATAGTTTTTTTCAACACCAAAAAAGGAAATGAACTTTTAGTTCGTAAGAGGTTCTACTGTTATTATTAGTAGTAGTAACAATAATAATAGGACGTAAAAGTTCATAAGAGGTTCTAATATTATTATTATTAGTAGTAGCAATAATAATAGGAAGTTGGCTATCTTTAAATGTAAACATCTAACCTTGATTTATCTTATTTCCAAAAAAGAAAGCAGAGATCAAATGGATATTTTATATCATCATTCATTATCATATGTTTAAAAAGATTTAGAAATCTAACTCATACTTGTAATTATTAGTCAAAAAAGCATCTCATGAGGCTGTAATCATATATTTTGGATTTATGGTTTACCCTTACATTTAGATACATTTAGGTACGTTCTTGAAAGATTTATTTAAAATTTTAAAAAGGAAAAGGTTAGGAAACAAAAAATGGCTTACAACCAATGATTCCTTACATTTTGATAGAACATTTACAACATTGATATATTAAGGAAAAATATCCTTGTTATGATAAAATAATATATATATTTAGAATTCATGAATTTAGAATCTTTTAACTTCAACATTTCATATTAAATTAAAGTATTTTTTTTGGTTAAAATGTAGTTATGTGACTGATTTTTTTCATTAAAGGGAGAAAGTGTGCAACTTACAATTTTATGTTAATATGGAT
The DNA here is from genome assembly GCA_028565735.1 of Pinacopodium congolense. Taxonomy (NCBI): domain Eukaryota; kingdom Viridiplantae; phylum Streptophyta; class Magnoliopsida; order Malpighiales; family Erythroxylaceae; genus Pinacopodium; species Pinacopodium congolense. The sequence continues at coordinate 18,955 of JAOXYD010206982.1, forward strand.
CATTATTTTCCACATATAATATTTATAATAAGATATTTGTTTAAGGAAAAATGAAGATTTTTTTTTTTGTAAAAGAATGAATGAGTAATTTTATAAACGAGTAGAATTTTTCTTTGAAAAACTTCTCTTCCTCTTACCTATTTTATCATGTTTTTTTCCTTCTTCTATTAAAAATTGTAATAAAGAATGAAAAAAATAAAGATAGCTTTCAAGTGGCTCCCAACCTAATGCGTTTTAAACATCTAAATAGGTAGGAACTAGCTCAATGGCAACGGAAGTACTAAGACTTGTTATCTAAAAATTACCCCATCAAATCATCTATAGAAATAATATGCATCTCCTCCCTCTATTTTTCTTGTGAGTTTCATTGAATTCCAAAAAATCCATATATTTTTAATGTGATGCTTCTAGAGATGGTAACTTACAGTCTTTTAGTTATTGTCTTATGAAAAGTTAATCAAAAGAGAAAAAAGTTGTAATATGATAGGACCTACTATTAGATTGATTAATTTTCTTTAGACTGACATTTATACAAGGTCCCATGGGTTTTTACAACTTTTGACAATAACTTAGTGGCTAAGGACTAGATTAGAATACAAAAACATGCTTTTGGTTCATGTCTTTTTTATAGTTTTGTGTTTTTATTGGTTTCTTTTTTTTTTTACCTAGTCTAGTGAGTACTAATTTGAAGATGTTGAGGAGTTTCTTTTTATCTTTTCTACCAAAAGGTTCACTATTTTGAAGTTGTCTTTTGGTTGCACTAGTATTCAATCCTCATTCAAACCTTAAATCGTTTTTATTGATAATTGTTTTGTAATCACATATTTGGAAATATAAAAGAACTTTTACCAAGAAGATATTAATCCACAAGGTTGTTATTTATTAGAAAGAAAAAAAAAGTCTTGTTACATCAAATAAAAAAAGTTACTACTTTATGAATATCATGCTTGACAGAGCTAAATAGATTATCTAAAAGTTATATGTCACTAATAAGACAGATGAACATATATGGGCTTGAAATAATGTTCCAAAAAATCACATTATAGATCTTATAAGAGTCATTGAGATCATTAGATAACACTAGGATTGTTGAGATAATTTGTTAGTAACTTATATATTCTAACTCTTCTGCATTAGACTTTGTGTCCCATTTAACAAAATTTAATCTATAAAAATCTACTTGTTTTGTTGTCATAATCTTTCCAAAAAGTAACTAATAGATAAAATATGGTGCCGTTCTTCCTTATTTGGTTATCTATATATATTGTAATTTATCCCAATTTTGAGCAGTTGAAGTTTACTTTTACAAAATTAAACCATCAAATATTCATTTTTGTGTTGGTTTTTTATTTCCTTTTACAAAATTGATTGATTAAATACATAACATTTTCCTTACATTTTTAAGTAAAGATTAAGAATTTGTATACTATATATATTTTCTTATGAGAAGTCTTATATCAATTTTGATATGAAAATGAAGCAAGATTCACCTTCTAATTTCCTTAGACAATTCTCTTATCCTAGGCCGACCTCTATCTTAAATTAACAAAATGAATAATTGAAGTATATTAACATGTTATTACAATTTCACATATTTCGGAGTTAATAATTCTAACTTTCTTTTCTGTATATTTTGTAAAATGTAGTGATAAATTTTATACAGTAAAGAGGTAAATTTTTTCTAATATGATACTATGTTTAGAATAATATAGTAGTATATTTTATATAATGTGGTATTATTATAGGTATATTGTAATGGGGTGTAGTGATATCTGAAGTTAAATTTGGTTTTTGATTTTTAATAAATATGGTGGTATATTTTGTATGATGTAATGGTAAACTTTATCTAATATAGTGGCATGCCTATAATAAAGTAGTGGTAATATATATATTAGTGGTATGCTATAGTATTTATATTAAATGCAGTTATTATTTCTAACATATGTGGTAGTATATTTTATAGATTTTGG